>JANHFR010005251.1:40166-63848 GCA_032468015.1 Mimophis mahfalensis | reverse complement strand
AGCCCGTCCCCTTCCCCAATTTTTTTGTAAGCGCCAAATTTCCAAAATTAGGTTCGGGTCACAACCAAATCGGGTTGCTACCAAAGTTATGGAATGAAGTATGGTCGTGACCAGAGGTTCTACTGTGCTATGAAAATCATTTCATTAGTCTTGGGGAATCCTATAGAACAATGGGTATGTAATGAGTAGCAAGACAAAAAAGAGAAATATAATGTCTTGTCATATGAGCAGAATTCATTGATGCAGCACTGGACTTTTCCCTGTAATTAGTAATCCTTAAAAGATTAGCTTTTCACTTTGATTCTATAATCATGGTAACAAACTACATACGTTTTATTTGCAGCTGGTTTTAGGAGGCCAGTGGTGATATTTGGTCCCATTGCAGACATCGCGATGGAGAAGTTGCATAATGAGTTGCCAGAGCTATATCAACCTGCCAGTGAGTGACTTCATGCTTGTTATTAATTGAACAACAAAAATAATACATCAGATAGTTATAAAGTGGTGGCAATGAAACAGATGAATAAGGGGGGGAAAACTGTTTTAGACTCTCTCCCCAAATACTTTAAGAATTTACAGTTTCAAAGAATTTCTTAGAACTCAGCTATGAGATTGGTAAGAAATAGATTGGGGTGTTAAAAATGTAAGAAGAGAATGGCCAACTGCTTTTTGGGCATTCTTGACAGACTGATGCCAAGAAACCTGCATGAGTGAGTCTGTCTAGGTGTAAGTCAACAGCTGAACTTTAATAAAAGTTAAGCAGGTTTTTTATTTTTAATGGCTCGTTATCTCTTAACATTGTAAAGCCCCAGTGAATGATCTTTTCGATAGAAAGCGATTACAGTAGAGACCCAACTTTTTTTTTCTTCCTAGTGTTTTCCCACAAGTTACTCAGCCAGCTTTCATTCTTAAGGCACGACTAAAACTCAGTCTCCTGGTTTCTAGTCTGATGCCATTACCCTAAACTCGGTTGCACTAGAGTCATAACTGAGAGAAATAATTCATAAACATGTTTGTCAGACTAAGGAATTTACTTTTGGGTACATGAGCAAAAAACCTCTGGCACAAATTTAATTGGTGGAGTGATACTAATTAAGACATTCCTCATCTAAAACTGTTAAGCGCCTTTAAGATGGATATTAGAACTTTGAACAAAAAGATGTATTTTAGATTTTTCCATTCAGGAGCCGAAGTTGAAAACTCCTGTTAATCTCCTGTGACAAACTTTAAAAATATGATAAAACTGGCATATTATTCTTGCAGAAACGGAACCAAAAGATGCAGGTTCAGAGAAGTCCGGCGGTGTAGTACGTTTGAACACTGTGAGACAAATTATTGAACAGGTATATTTTTCCTTTTGTATCCTTTCCATTAGAATAATAGTAGTAGACACTATTGATGTGTTTTTCTTCCCTTTTCTACAAGCATAAACTCAGTGTTGCCGTTTTCTTGTACAGGACAAGCATGCTTTGTTGGATGTGACTCCCAAAGCTGTGGATCTGTTAAACTACACTCAGTGGTTCCCAATTGTGGTGTTTTTCAACCCAGACAGCAAACAAGGTGTGAAAGTTATGAGGCAAAGGCTAATTCCCACATCCAACAAGAGTGCACGGAAGCTTTATGATCAAGCAAATAAGTTGAAGAAGACATGTTTCCATCTTTTTACAGGTGCATAAAACCATCACTTGTTTTCTGTGAAAGCATCTGTCGGTGTACAGAGTAAAGGTTGTGTGATTGCCATACAGGAAATGTCATAGTGTATTCAATAATCAAACTCCAAATCCTTTTGAATACACAAGTTTTGGGTAGATAATATTTCTGTTGGAATTAAGACAAAAAGCATTATTTTTATACTGTATGTATAAGGTAATTTTAATAGTTTTGGAAAAATATTCCAATTACAGGAAAAGCAAAAATATTCTAATCAGAGGAAGGTTTAATCAGTAGAATAAGACAATCAAGAGTTCCTTGCATTTCCCAGAAAGCTTGGTCCAAATAGCTTAAATGTAAACGTATGAGTTATAGTATTAAATGTATTAATAGATGTATTCTGATTATATGCACAGAAAATAGTGTTTGTTCTTTTAAGCTGTATTTAAAATAGTTGAGTTGGGGAGGTCCTGACCTAGGCTTCCCAAAAGCACAAAGCCGACTCCTCATCCAATAAACCCCCTTTATTTAGTTTACAGTGAATTCCTCTCCAGCAAAGTCATGGCCAACAACCTTTCAAGAGAGTTCACAACTACAGACTTTTATCAGGCTTGAGGAGCTGCCAGGCCAATATCTCCCAAACGCCACTTTGTAGCAGACGCTACTTGGCAAGTAGTCACTCGTCCCTTGGCTGTTCCCTTCTCCTGGCAGCTCTATACATATGCACACTGGGAACAGGCTCCAGGTGTTCTTCTGTCCCACCGATGTCTGACTCTGAAGGCAGCTGATAACTGTTGGACAGCACTGCCCCCATCTCTGCCTCCAATGCAGAGCACTCATCATAGCGTTCCCCAGACTCCAGGACTGGGCCATGTTCCTCCCAAACTTCCTCACGGTCCGAATCTTGTGGGCCACCAGTAGCTCTGCTGGCCACTGGTGGCCCACAAGAGGTCCTGAGAAACATGTCTATTAGGATTGGTTATAAACTACAAGTACGAGGAGAAGAAATCAGTAGTGAAGTAGAAAAATGATTTATTTCAAAATATAACATGTTTCTTAAGTAGGAACAAAGCAAACAGGAAGGATATAATAATTATTATTGTCCATTCCTGAACACCAGCGTTCTCATTTTTACTTTTACATTGATGGAATGCTGTACTATTGTTTTACTCTGCTTTTAAATATTAAGGATCCTCTCACAGACATGTAGTAACTAGTGAGGTAGTTAGCAGGTGGAGAAAAGTCGTGATCTTGTATTGTTAAAAAACCATTAAAGTAAGATTATGAAATGTTTGGCAGTAAGGGTTTGCTAATCCAACAATTTATTGTTTAAACATTTCTACAGCTTGCATTGATCTAAATTCAGCCAATGATGGTTGGTATGGCAGCCTTAAAGATATTATTCAGCAACAACAAAATGAAGCAGTGTGGGTTTCAGAAGGAAAGGTATGTGCTCCCATCCTTTTGGTTTCTGCATGCATGTTCACCTGGAACATGGACCAAGAGCCTCTATGAGAAGAAAGGCTTTCTGTGTATAGAGGAATTTCTTCTTTATATGCATAGAGAAGTCTCTCCTTGCTCAAAGTAAAAGTTCCTGAGTTTAATGCCATAATCAGTCATTGTGTCTAATTGTTGATATACTGTATTAAAAACAATCTGGTTAAGGTTTGGTAGTTAAAAACTTGGCATTCTGATACCAGTGGGCTCTCAGGCATTCATGGAAACATATTAATGGGCCTTTCTCAGTATATTCACAGGTTAATAACAGTTGCCTAATATAAGTCCTTGACTTATGACCACAATTGAGCCCAGAATTTTGATCATAGGTAATTGTCATTGTGGTTGTAAATCAACTCACCACATGATTGGACTCTGTTTTACAGCCATTTTTAAAATAGTCATTGGGTTAGTAAATGAATCCCATGTTTCCAAGTCTGAATCCAGCTTACCCAATGGGCATTTGGAAGCTGCAATCAGTTGTAAATGCAAGCCAGTTGCCAGGCACCTGAATTGCAATTACAAGACTGCAAGGGTAATGCAGCAATCATGACGTCAAGGATAGGTTATAACTTTTTTTAAGCCACTATAACTTTGAATAGTCATTAAGCAATCAGTCACAGGCCGAGGACTGCCTGTGTTCTGACCCTCCAAAATCTCTTTACAAAACCCTGTTTTGCAGTTGGAAGGAATGGATGATGACATTGATGATCGTATGTCATACTTAACCGCCATGGGTGCTGACTATCTGAGCTGTGATAGTCGATTGATCAGTGATATGGAAGACACAGATGGGGAAGGTGGGGCTTACACAGATAATGAACTTGATGAGCCATACTATGAGCCAAGAATTTCTTCTATCAGTCGGTCCTCTGAACCTGTGCAACAGGAGGAGGTAAGAAGTTTCTTTTCTTCTTCTTTCAGAACTTTATGTTGTAAATACTGTAACAAAAAAGAAGTCTGGAAAATAACTAGCATCGTTTCCAGATACTGATGAATGTTGTTTGCATTTGATGTCTGGGATGCAAGGCCTCAAGTGCCTTTTTACTGTCAGTTGCAAAATTGTAATTTCTCTTCACATGAAGCCAGAACTGTGTGAATGTCTGCATCATGGTTATTATTTCTTGTTTGTAGAATCTAAGGAAATTTAGCCCTGAACCAAAAGCTCAGATGAGAAAAGCTGGGAGCAGGGAAGTTCTGAGGGATCCCAGTCCTCCCCCAGCCTTCAAGCCTGAACCTCCAAAGGTAATATGGAAAGAAATATCTCTACAAGCTTATGAGAATCATTAATGTTTCTTCATTAATTACCAAAACACAGAACTATAACAACTAAAGGAACAAAGAAATGGGAATAGTCGAAGCCAGGTTTGACCAACCTTGGCAACTTTAAGACTTGTGGACTCGATGATGATGTTACCCATTCAGTGTGTCTGACTCTTGGCGGTTCTGTGAGCCAGGTCTCTCCACATCCTCAGTCTTGCACTCTTGTGGACCTAAACTCCCAGAATTCCCTAGCCAGCCATGATGGCTAGGAAATTCTGGGAGTTGAAGATCACAAGTCCTCAAGTTGCCAAGGTTGGATACCCCTGTTCTAAATCCTGAGCTAGGCATACTTTTTATAGAGTTATGTCAGAAGAAATGCCCCAAAAGATGGATTTGTGCTATTTGAATTGCCTAGAGGATTTAAAAGCTTGCAGATTTTTGTACCATCTAGTTGGACTGCTAATCATAGCCCTCCATGGGTTATTCATTCATTTACTGGAAGTATTATAGTTACTTTTCAATATCTGCTGTTTAGTTTCTAGCTTCCTGATGCCAAAACTAGGGGAGAAAAGTAGCTCTATGTTAATCATTTGTGTTTCCTTAACTAAACATATAAGCTTTATAGGTTTATTAGTTTATTGAAACAGATCATTTCTAGACTGAATCTGTTATTTTTATGTAAAAAATCCACAATTGTATTTGTCTTTATGTTTACAGGCTAAGTTGCAAAACAAAGAAGATCCATATGATATTTCTAAGAATTACGAACCCAGAACAAACAGCCCTAATGCAGCTAGCGCTGAAAATTTCGGAGGACCAGCTAAAGTAGCTCCTCCCCCTATAGCCATGAAACCAAACTTTGGCCGGCCTGTATTGAAGTCTTCTCAACTAGTCATTCAGCCTTCTGAAGGGGAAGAAAACGTGGGAGAAGTTGTGGAAGAGAACACACCAAAATCTGTGCTGGGGAAAGTTAAAATTTTTGAGAAAATGGATCACAAAGCCAGGCTACAAAGAATGCAAGAACTGCAAGAAGCACAGAATGCCAGGGTATAAAATAATGATTCTGTTGATCTTGTGCAAATGTTTTATTTACAATAGTAAGAAAACTAGTGATACAGAATCAAATTAATAAAAAACAAAATTCAAACAACTGTTTAGAGATACAGTGGATACTACTTTTGAAAGCTTTTTCAGAAAGAGAATTTTTCAGTTTGGAATGGAGTGCTAAAACTGCCAATGAAGAAAAATTGTAGAAAAATATTATTTCTTCTAGCACGATAGTTTCCATTAATTTTCATGTCGTGCAGAGAGCCATTTTATATCCAAACTTCTAGGTCTGGATATTTTTACATATTTTGTAAATAATCTGACAAGTTTGTAAAGTAAATGGATCACCTTGCTGTTGGAGGGAAAATTGCTATCAAAGAATAATTTATAGTTTGAGGAAAATAAGGAAATATTTTACCTGCTTTTTTAAAGGTGGAAATAGCACAAAAACACCCAGACATTTATGCAGTCCCAGTGAAAACACAGAAGCCAGAACAGAACCGTCCCCAGATTTCCAGGTAAAACTGAATTAATTTGCCTTTTTAAAAAATGCTTTTTTGGCTTTGAATATGTTTAACATGCTTACTCAGCATCAGAATTTTTTTTTTTTTTTGGGAACAGAAGTCCACAAATAAGTTGTAAGTTGATAGCTCTCCAGATAGTGTAGTGCAGTTAGTTATCATTTTTTAACACTTTTTTACTTCACTGTGCCTTCTATTCAATCTGCTGGCAACATGAACCTCTTGAACCCAGGATTCTTCTGGTAATCATACTGCTATATGTAACTGTGTAGTTAATATAGATGCACACCCCTGATTATAATAATTATCTCTTCCAACCCTGTTGCCAGCTGCAGCCCAGTTTTCTTCTGTAAGAATTTTATTCAGAAGCTACCCTTTGTTCTCTTCGCCTGTCCTCTATTAAAACACTGACCTAATTAAGTATATGCCTTTTCCCCCCACTTTCCTCAGAGAGCTTTTCTTTGTTACACTGTAATTGGATCTCTCCTTAATAAATTTGATTGTCAAATTATTGAGTTATTTGAGAAGTAACTCTGGAAGTAACTCTGGAAGATTAATATGAAGTACTTTGGGTAGAAAATGTAATTTTTCTCTGATTTTTAAGGAATGTCACATCCAAGAAAATTCTGACCTAATTCGTTATAATTATGGCAACCTTGTGAAGTGGAAGAAAGCTGCAGAACATGATTGAAAATAGATTTTTTGTTTCCCAGCTTACTATGGTTTTCTTTTAATAAACTTTTACAAAATGAACTGTCAAAGAATATTGTCAGACAGCTAAATGGATAAGAATACATAAATTTTTTTACTTTGTTGCCCCTAAAATATATCTCCTCCAAAACAGTAAAAATTAGAAGCATTTTGTAGTTTGATTTTGCCCACATTCTCACAGGATCTATTATCCTACACTAGCAGCCTAATTTCAGGCCAGCTTTACTAATGAGGAAAACAAAACAAGTCCCTTCAAGTATAAGAGAATTTTGAAACGGCAGTGATTTGGCAGGAACTTTGTTTCAAATGGGTTGTTGATGACAATATTAATAAAAGCAATTTTTAAAAACTGGTAACAGTCTATTCCTGCTTGGTCTCTGTGTTAGCTTACTCAAAATAACTTTATATATGTTTTTAGTTCCAGACCTCCTGAGCCTCAGAAGCCGGCTGTTAGATCTTACCTAGATAATCCAGGAATTTACGGCAGTGATGCAGAGGAAGAAGATTATCGGAGGCAGCTATCTGATCAATCCAAGCGTGGATACTATGGGCAGCCATCTCGATACAGAGATACAGAATTATAAAATTATTAGCAGTCAAGCCATTGTTCTGGGACACACTTGCACATCAAAAGCTCTGATTCTTTTTATCAAGTATATGTATATTTGGGGTTATTAGTGAACTTGACAGGTATCTTGCTCACTAGAAAGGTGCAGTATCATTTAAGTATTGAAGGGACTGGATCATGGTTGCCTATTTTACAAAAGGACCAAAATATTTATAAAGGTGGTATTAATTTCTGGCATCTATACATTTTTAACTTGGAATTCTTTTCCTCACTGAAATTGCCTTTCTAATATTCTCTTAACTGTTGGGCCTAATGGAAGCTTGATGAAAACCACAATGCTTTACTGCAAGGGAAAAGAAGTGCCTTTCAAACAAAAAGTGTCTTTGGTTGTTCTCTTAACATCTGATACTTGTGCAAAGCCATGAAATTTCTACTGCTTTTAACTTTTGTATGTTTCATGATTCCCATTTGCCCCTTGGATGTTATTTTTCTACTTTAAATAGAACTGTACACTATTTTCAAAAGCAATGACTGTATATATGAAACTGTTTTCTAGGCTGACTGCCGTAAGGCTAGGGAGTGCCAAGATTTAAGGAAATTATGTAGAAATTAAATGAGTCTTTGGGTTTTAAAACTTTACATCACTTGTGAAATAAAAAAGATTATATTCTACAGGCAATTGTGATTCCATTTTTTGTCTATGTCTTTTGAAAATCATGCCCGGAGGCAAGTCATTTCATTCACTTTAAGTTGTGCAGTACTTTGCAGGACTATTATTTATTCAAAGGAGAAATGGAATAGTGGGGGTGAGGAATAAATCTATCTTGACACTGTTATCCACACACAATGGAAGGCTGGACTGTTATAGTAGACATTCTTGTGGTACATCAGTCCTGTCCTTGTTCATGCACCCCTTGGCTCCTGAGGAGTTTCAGGCCTGAATCTGATTTCCCTAATTCTGAATGTAATGTAATGTTTTGTTTTGTTTTGAACTATGGAGCCAACTGTGTATTCCATGTTAAAGAACTAACATAATACAATTTAAACCTACAACTACTAATCCACCATTCTCTTTCAAGCCCTGTAGAATCTTGAATTTAAAACTTGAACTTTTATTAAATTATGTGGAGTCCATTACTTGTTTATGCCAATTACTTTATGCCTTTACAATATGCATTGGAACCATTTTGAAAAAAAAAACCTCTTGGTAAAAGGTTCAGTATACCAGCTGCAATACTATCTAGCCAAGTTTAGTTTTTTCAATACTCCAAATTTTTTAACTCTGGAGTCATTGATTTTAAATAAATCCCTATTTTTTGTTGTGTGAATTCTTAGGCAATTTAATCTTTTTTCACAGTAAAGTTAAAACCAAATGCTAAAAACTCCAGCGGTATTATTTTTCTTGCTCTTCTCTTGGGATACTTTAACAATATGCAGTTTTAAGAGCCTAATGGTCAAGAAGAGCACTTAAAACAAGCAGTGGGAAATGTACCACAGGCTGAACTCAGAAGACATCTGGATGGGTTATGTAGCAAGTCATTGACATGTTTTAAATACTTTAAACCTGCCATAACCTGCCATAGAAAACAGAAAGCTTGGTAAATAAGAGCTCCCATCCTGAGAAAAAAATGGGTTGTGTTTGGCAATGGTGGGACTCAAATTTTTTGAGAGTCTGAGTGGTGGGATCTGAATGAACGAATTAGTCTCAGTTTTTACAAAAATGTACCCCCCAAAAAAGCAACAGAAGTGTATCAGGCAGCAGCTCCACCACTGGAAACCTAAAAGAGATACGTTTAGAATCTTAGAGACATTTTAAAGTTTCAGAGGGATACTTTAAAAGCGGTGCATGAGAAGATATAAGCGAGAAAGCCTGTCTTAAAACGCACAGAGTTTAAAACAGGAGAGGCGGCCCTGCACTTGTTGCAAACAGGTTCATTCGAACCGCAGCTGCGATGATTCACTGTGGTTACTAAAGTGTTTTTTTTTTTAATGTAAACGCATCGTTTACAAAAACTGCATTTGCCAAGAAAAGTTGGAGGTAGGCGAAAGCGGGTCTGGTTTGATAAAGATTAATTTTAAGATTGATTTTGCCACCAAAGTCCATTTGATGCAAATCTATAAATGGGAGGGAGGGAGGACGAAGTGTTGGGAATGTCTACCTTTCAATTAAGTAGCAACTAAAGAGAATGGCTTTCTAGTAGGGGGCAGCAAGGCGCTCCGCCAGATTATCCGGCAGGGGCCGTTCTGACAACCGCTGGCCTCGCCTGGCTAAGGCAGCTGGGCAGGCATTTGGGGCCTCCGCTGCATCCCAAGAGGAATCCTTATCAAGGGCGGAAGTGAACGGTGCGGAGGTTTGTCTTTTCGGTGGCGAAGTTTGCGGGTCGCGCGTTTCAGCGGGTGAGGCGAGCCCAGCGGGAGCCTCGCGCGGCAGGGAGTGAAGCAGCCAGGAGGAGTTCAAAAGTTTGGCAGCGGGGTCGGCGTAGTAGTTGCGGGAGGGGGCTTCTGAGCAGCGGTTCCTTGGCCAGAGGCGGTAGGCCGGCGGTGGGTGGGTCGGTCGGTGGGGGAGCCGTCTCCCTCAGGGAATAGGTCGCTGCCACTCAGCCCTAAGGCTTCGGAGGCTCAGGGCGGAAAGGGAGGGTCGGGCTGAGAGGGTCGGGGAGCTGGTTTCCTCCTCCCTCCCGGGCAAGACGGCGCGGGATCCAGCAGCGGAAGGTCGGGGGATCCGCGCAAGGCGGCGGGCTTCGGGCGCCACCCAGCCCCGCCAGCAAAGGCCTAAGGAGCGCGAGCCTGCCTCCCGCGCGCGCGAGTGAAGCAAGCAGGGAGCGAACTGCCGGCGGGCTGTGGTAGACGGGACCGGGACTCGCCCCGCCGCCTCAGACAGAGGAGGCCACCCGGGGAAGCTCCCCCCCCCCCGCCCCGCGCGGGGAACCGCTCGGAGTTGGCCGACTCTCCTCCTCCCCGCCCTATGTCTCTGCCGGTGGTGCTGCCGGGCTCCTGCTGTCCCATGGCGCGGCTCTCGGCTGTCTCTGAGGTGGCCAGACCTTGCTCAGCTGTGGCGGCTGCTGCCGCCGCCTCAAACCCGCCGCCCCTGCCGCCTCCTCGCCGGCTCCGCTGGTCCGGCTTCCGGCAGTCCCGGCCTCCCTCCCTGTCCCCCGTGGCTTCACGTCTCCACGGGGCCTCGTCCGTTGCCGGCCAGAGCCCGCTGCCGGCCAGACCGCTGCTGTCCCTGGGGCTGCTGCAGCTGATTTTGGGCTGCAGCATGGTGGCCCTAAGCTTTGGGGCGCTCTCCCTCAGCAACTCCCCGCAGGTGAAGAACTCCTGCCCCTTCTGGGCCGGCTCCTCGGTAAGTGGCCCCTGGCCGGGCCCTTTTCTCGCCTCGGCGGTTGTTTGCCAGCCTCGCGGCTGTCCTTGAGCCACCTGCTTGGATCTTCTTCGTTTCCGTTCCGCCTTTTCGAAAGAGACGTTAGGCTTGGCAGCCGCGCCCCGGGTGTATTGATGCTCACAGCAACCCTGCAAGGTTGGGCGCTACAGAACAGGCGTTCTGGTTTTCCCGGGAGGAGTCGGGAACAGGAATCGTGGTTTAAACGGATTGGCTGAAAATCGGATTGGGGGAATGGGAAGCTGGAAAACGGCGTTTGATAGCCGTTGGGGTTAGGACTGCCATATATGGGCTACAAAAATTTGGGCGACGGCGGTTTTCGGAATCCCTTTGCTGCCATCCAGCTGGATTGTGTTTTGGATTTTGGATCGCCCAAATCTTGTACCTATTAAGATTGATTTTAACCTGTGGCGTTTATTTGATGGCATTATATTTAGGAAGCTCCCAATAGTTTACTTACCATGATAATGAAATAACTTTAAAATAACAAAAATATAGGAATTGTAATGGGACGTTTCCTTTATTTCTGAACGTTTTAAATTAATAATGCAAATAAAAACATTTACTGTTCTTAGGCTCTGTTCTGGTGTTGTCCCTGCACTTTTGAAAAGCCTGGTTGATGTGAAAGAATAGAGCCAGCTATAGTAGTGAACAAGACTCCAGATAATTCTGGTTTATTATTTGTCATGCCTTGTGAAATTGCTCTTAAGCACAATAGCTTAATATAGATGGTGTTGTAACTATTTCATTATTTAAGCCTCTTCTATAATGTGGTGAGGTATTGTCTTATTTAATAAAAGGCTTCCTGCTTATATGTATTTGCAAAGTCAGCTGAATGCATTCATAAAAACAAGTCTCACTTGCTATGGATTTTGCTTTCATTCATGGATTATGGTAATCTTTTGCCTCAGTGCTGCATCTAAAGCTCTCATTCTCAAAAGGTTAGACTTTTTGAATTGCAGATACTGGTCCAACCACTGAGAGAGGAAGCAAACCTGTTAAATGGCTTTTAGAAAAATATGTGCAGAAGTAGCCATATCTCCTAAGTTTTCAGTTATATACCCATATTAGTATAATAATATCTGTAGCTTTATGAGATTCCTACGTAGTCTGAAGAGATAGATCCCCTTTCCCTGCTATTATAATTAGTGATACATTTTCTTGTGAAAAGACTTCCAGTCATAAATGTCTTGCTGCCTATACAGACATTGGAGAGAGAAATTAAATTCTTCTGGTTTTAATTTAAAGATAAGTATGTCTCAAAGAATTTGGAGTCAGTGAATTATTTAATATTTGTGGGCAATAAACATTATCTGTGTCATTGTGTCTTGAAAGTACACAATGATTAGGCAGTATTGATATGATGATCACAGGCTCTTCTTTTTAAATACATAATGAGCACTATTGCAAAGCATAATTTCAAATTCCAGTTTAGTGGACATTATCAAGCAACAACTTTATATATTTTTTATCCTTATGGAGTTGCAGTAAATGTAGAAATGTTTCTGTAGACATAAATGGAAAGAAGAGACTAATCAGAATCTTGTAATTTGCTTTCTATTTCCTCTCACCTTTCTTGCTTGAAGCACAGTGTGATTTTCTTCCAGGTTTCCTGGTGAATCTGAAAAAAGATGCTGCCGCTTTAAAGACCAGTAGACCAGTGTTTTTTGAATTAAAAAACACTGACATTTTTTTTTCTTGGGGTCTCAACTCTGCCTCTGGGTAGAAGCTGTCGATGTGACCCTGTAGGTTGGGGCTGTGAGATGACACCAGGGAATAGGGTAGTGAAAAAGGATTGCCAATACCAGGAGAGAGAGAAATACCAGTACTGGCCAAGTGAAAAGATACAGGAACCAACCCAAATTAGCTGGTGCTATTATTCTTTCTAATTTCCCTTATAAACCAGCCTAGTAATTTCTCCATTTCACACCCCAGGTAGCAAAATACTTTCAATCGGCATCTGTTCTTGGGGAAAAGCTGCTCATATCATAGATTCCCTGCAGTAATTCCACTGTTTCCCAGGATATGTAGCCCAGAGGTTCAAAACTGCTGGAAGGCCTTTGATTTGTACCAGAAAACCCTTTACAGGAAGTCCTTGATTTACAACCATTCCTTAGCAATCAAAGTTACAACAGACCTACTAGGGCACTACTTATAATCTTGGACTCAAAGTTATGATGGTCATCCCTTCTCCTTGGAAAATAAAGAAGGGATCTGCCATAAATCTTCATGCCAAGATTTGAAAGGTCCCTTGGCTGTGTGTTTCTCACAGATAAACGTAGGACATATAGGAGATAGATATTATTAATTTCCTATTAAAGCTAACTGCAAGCTAAGTTTTCCCCCCCAATACTAATTTTAAACTCCTTTTTTCCTCTTTAGTAAGATTCTAAAGTGGAAAGTATAGTTTATAAATGTCTTAATAGGTTTAACATTGCATCTTCTATGGTATTATCTTATTACAGTTATCTTTTTAAAACATGTGGATTTAGTTACTTCTTACCAGTCTCATTTCAGTGGTTTTTAAGCACTTTATATAAGGAAACGAGTTATTTTCAAAAGCCCTAATAACCTTCCAAAGGTTATTTTACTATCCAATTAAGACCTCTTGTACTACTTCCAAACTTGGACACCACAGTTGAATAGATCTTTTTCCAATAAATTAAAATCTATAAGCCTGTATTTCATTTTAAGTCTAGATTACAAGAAGTATTTAACACCTGCTAGAAAAATGGGATTTTGCTGATTTATCTTTATCATGTAGAGTCATGAGTAATATTCTCTCAGTCCTTCCTAATGGTTTGTTTTATTGTTGCAGGTCATTTTATCAGGGATTATAGGATTAACAATATGGAAGAGACCCATGATACTTTTGGTATGTGTTGGTTAATATGATTCTGATTCAACTGTTGTAAGCAAACAATATCACAATTTTTAATGGAATAGCATGACTGTTAAAAGGAATCTTGCTTTCCTCGTGTAAATAGAAGTCTCTTAAAGCAATATTTTTTCATTCTTATTGAAATTATATTACAAGTATTATACACATTATAGTTCCATGTAACTGGTAAAAATTATATTTCCACAAATATGTATTTACCCCAGATTGGAAGAACTGATTCTGAGAAAGTCTCAATAAATTTACATTTCTGTTAGTATACCTTGTATTTAAACTTTCTAAACTTTATTAAGTCCTTGGCTTTTCTTACCTACACAATTTCCAATGCATCTAATATTGCAGCCCTGTAATTATGAAGACTTTTTCAATGTAATTGTTATTTGCATCCTATAATGTAGTGATTGTTTAATGATGTGGATGAATTATTAAATTTGTATACTGCCCATCTCTCAACAATTCTCGATGACTCACAGTCAAACAAATTATAATAAAATCAATTGAAGATTAAAAATAAAGGTAAAATATGGCAAGGAAAAAAATCTGAGGGGTCTCACTCTCCCTTGGGTGAAGAGCCAGATTTTCTAAACAACAACAGAGTGAGGGCAATCTAAATCTCAAATCTTGTTCCAGATGGTAGGCGTTGCTACAGAGAAAGCATACTGTCAGGATCATGAGAGTTGACATTGTCTAAGCAAAAGAACTCTGAGTGTGCCAACTCTCAGGACCAAATTAGCCAATCGATGCTACGGGAGACAGGCAGTCCCTCAAGTAACCAGACCCCATGCCTTGTAGGGCTTTATAGCTAACAACCAGCACCTTGAATTGCACTCGGAAGCAAACTGGCAACAAGTGCAGCTCGCAAAGCAGAGCTGATACTGCTACAGGCTTGGATGAGTTAAGGGGGTAGTTATCAAGGACAGCCACATCTAGAGAGCATTACAGAAATCAAGCCACAAGTTTACTAGGGCATGAATTACTGTTTGAAGGGCCTCCCAATGTAGGAAAAGGTGTAACTTGCCTTCCTAGCTCCAGTTGACACTTCTTCAAGAAGGAACTGCAAGTCTAAGAAGACCCAACCTCACCCCGCAGATTGCATACCAGTTTAGAAGGGGGAAATGTTCCCTCAATCAAAGTCAGAGATGGAATATTCCCAGATATTCCCCAAATTCAAACAGCCTGTCACTTGGTGTTGCTGGGATTCAATTGGAGACAGTCCTTCCTTATCGAGCTTTCATGCACTGGAGCCGAACCTTAATTAGCCTCACGTGGTTGGCCTAGAATGAAAATATAATTGGGTTACCTTAAACAGAGCTGCTGAATTACTATCAGTGGATGCAATAAGGACAGAGAAATATTAATGTTTTGCTGCCTGTATCACCAAAGGCAATCTCTAATGTAGGCTTTTACCTATTCTAGTCAGACTAGTTCTAGTTTTCTTCCAACAGCACTCCTGGAGAGGTGTGGTGGTATCAGATAATTTCTGTCTTTATTCCACAAAATACTTTTCTTTTGGATGTGCTGGTATATGCATTATTGTTATACTTGTATAGTGCTACTCATTTTAGCAAATTGGTATGTTAGATGTTTTGTAGCAAAATGATCAGTTTATCAGGATAGCATATTCCTTTGGGATACCACACTTTAATATTTGACTTTGTTGCACAGAATGACAAGCAATGAAATGATATTTTCCCCCAAGGTCAGGGGGAAAGAGTGCAAGAATTTTCCCCTTTCTTTGTAAGATGGAGTAGTAAATAAAGCATAAACTATATAGAATGAGAAGAGAATATGGTATTCAAGCCATGGGATCCATACTTAGCTATAATGTTAAAATGGAATTTAGGGCTGCAGGCATACAGTTAGGCTGTTGGAGATTCTATGATGTTTTTAGAATATATCTAATCCTTTCCAAAAGGCACTTGGAATAAAGAAATTATGTTTGTTACCCCACTTTTTGGCATACAAAACCTAGCTGATACTTGAAATATTCATCAGAAGTAGGATCAGTTGTAAAGCAGTAAAATCTAGTTGGTGTAGTGCCATAAAGTGAATATATCTCAGTAGGAATATCTGAATTTGAAGAGTATCATGCAATTTTAAAAATAATAACAAATAAATAATAAATTATGTAAATCCTTTGAGATATCAACTTGTCTTAGTAAGGTAGACAGTAAGCGATTATGAATAAATAAGTAATTTTGTTATTCATGTGCTAAATATAAAAAAGCTTTCTCCATTGGAAACCTACCTATAATTTTCAGTTTTAAAATTTTCATAACCATAAACATAGTTTAAAATTTTTCTTAAGAATTTCAGCCCTTCAAAAGTACTATATTACTATAATATTGATTACTAGTATACTTCCTTAAGTTATTCTTTTACTATAATGCAGTACTTTCTTATGTATGTAAATATATACTTTGCTTTGAACATATTTTTAACCGTAATATGTATAAACATTTTTAAAAAATACAAGCTGAATAAATATAGGCAAAAAAGTAATAAAGGGTTTGAATATTCAAAATATAAAATGGTAAATTATCTCTACCATTTTTTTAAAAATTGAGAAAATATACAGTGGTCCCTCGACACCCAAATGTTTTGACATCCGAACAGAAAACCCATCGGTGGTTTTAGATGCAGTTTCCCCGACTTCCTAATTTTAGCCGCAGTTCCATTGACTTACAAACCGGTCCCAAAAACATGATAAAGTGTTGTTGTAAATATATATTGTTGAAAAGTACTGTTGCTGTGCAGTTTTCATGCCTTTAAAGTGCACTTGATGAAGAGGTTTGCACAAAAAACTGGGTGTCTGGGTCTTTTTCCTAGGCTCTGGAACGAATTAATCCATTTCCAATGCATTCCTATGGGAAACCACTTTTCGCCCTACAAACTTTTCGACTATGAATGTGCATTTGGAACGGATTAAATTCGTAAGTCGAGGGACCACTGTACATGGTTTCAAACGAGTCTTGGGAGCAATAAAAATACAGAACTTACATCCTTTACATCAACTGCTTCTCATTTGTAATTTGAGTTTTCTTTGCAGTTCTTAAACATTTATTTTTACATTCTCTGCATTAAAAGGAAGTGATCTGTATCATTTCAAAGTTGGAATAACATCACACTTCAAAAATAATTTAGAACAACTATGATTGCATTCCATGGCAAGAAGAAAGATACGTACAGTAGATCTTAAATTTAATTCTCTTTCCCAGCTATCTCAGCAGATTACTGGCCTAGTCTGGATTTGGAAGCTAAACAATATTGTTGTATTGGGTATGGAGAATACTTCGAATGGAGATTACCAAGGAATGTCAGGGCTACACATTTGATCTGGAAGTTGGAAAACATTCAAAGGAAAAAGCAATAGAGAACACCAACACTCTTATCAAAAACTCTTTGCTTTCATTTTAGAAATCACAGATTTTAAACCTGGGCATTATATGTTAGCTATTCAGATTCACTCTGCGTTTCCCCCCGTGTCTCTTAGCAAAACTGTTGTTATCTTACCTATATTTTATTTCTGGATATAGAGAAAGAAACAAATGGTAATTTAAATTCTTTAAATATTGTTGTCCTTAATAGGGTGTAAAAGAATGGTTATCTTATTATTTGCATTTGAGTAGTTATTCCATTATAATATTACTTAGCTACTAATGTATTTTAGATAATTCAAATACTGAATGCATTGAATAATGCAACAGTATCAGAGTTTAATCTTTATTTCACTTAATAGTCAAATGTTTCTGTATCATTTGAGATTAGAGTCCTTCCTAAATAGTTATAAATGTATTGAAAATGGAATTTATGTTCATTTTACCTTGTACAGTTGAGCCCAATATAGCCTATAGCCAGCTAATTGTGGGAAATAAACACATGCATCTACAGATCCACGTGCACTGACTGTATGTGTGAAAATTTATTTATTTATTTATAAAATTTCTAGGCTGCCCAACTCCCGAGGAACTCTGGGCGCCTTACAACATGTAAAAAAAACATATAAAAGTAAAACAAACATTTTAAAACATTTAAAAACTAAAAATTTTCCTCGTGGTAGGATATATATTGAATATTAAAGAAACCAACATGTTTGAATGTTGTCATTCACTGTGCAATTTTTATTTGTTCTAGGTTAACTTGTTTGTTTTGCTTTCTGTAATTTGTGTTCTCTTGAACCTGGCGGGCTTTATCCTTGGATGCCAAGGTGCTCAATTTGTGTCCAGTGTCCCTAGGTGTGATCTGGTGAGGAGATATTTATGTTTAAAGTATATATTCAAAGTATACCAAATAACAGTAATTGTAATGTTCCATATTTAAATAACTAATTATTACTATTCTGCATTAGACCACAGTGAGGCATAATGAAATAATATCTGTAACCCTAATATCAAATGTATGAATCCGTGATTTTCTTCTGTTCAAATCATATACTACATTCTTGTATAGGTTTTTGAGAAACTAAGGCTTTAAATAGAAATCTGTGAAAGTTCTTTAATTTGTGTTAATGAACAGATAATAGACAAAACAATAATATAGTTTATTTTCCACATAGCAATTTCTTAACAACGTTGTATGTGTCTTATGACAGTAAATTACCTTGGTTTAATTTTGATAATGTTGCTTTATATAAAACGTTGCTTTTCAGTTACTAATTCAAATGCTTACTCTTCTCAATATTAAAGGTAGATGTTGCTGAAAATAAAATTTGTTTCTGCTGTGAAGAATTTATGCCAGCAAAATGCACCGAGAAAGAAAATGCATTGCAATTGTATGCAAACCAGTCATGCAGTTCAGTTCACCTTCTACTCAAAGTAAGGTTACTAATACTGACTCTGGTGGTTGTAAATAAACTGCTATAAATAGAAACATGATTAAGAACAATATTGATTTCTTTCCAATGCAGAACTTCCAGACTTTTTGTTGCTTTTTTATTCAGGACCTGTAGGAGGAAAATACGAAGGAAAAAAAGACAACATGTAACCTTATTTGACCATGTTTGATCATATCAGGGATTATATGTAGGGCTTGTTGACTTTATCAGTGTGCACATTCTGCATGGAGAAGGGAAAGTCAGATGTGTATAAATTGAGAGCGTTCTTAGTAGAAATCATATTCTTTTAAAAAGACTTTCTACTTTTTTTGCTAGGGAATTAATATCTGCTCCCCCATCCTTTCACACTTTACAAAATGCAACTGTATGTAAACTCCACCCTGTTCTTGCATCTGGAAATATGACAGTGTATGGTAAAATTGGAATGCATAACTTTGTCTCTCGGGATTGATGTTCACGTTTTCAATAGAGTGCAATATTTATTTTCCTCAAATAGCTGTTAGAAATGTGGATCTGGATCTCAGCTTTGGTGCGGATGATAGGGAGTCACTATGGTAACATGCCTGACCTACAGGTATTCAGCCTTTCTTTCAATACCTTCAGCCAGAGTTTATCATTTCCCAAGGGAGTCTGTCCCATTATTGAATGGTTCTTACCTTTAGGATTTTTTTTTCCTGATGTTCAACCACATTTGATTTTCTTGTAATTTAAACCTGTTCTTATGCTGATTTCCGCAACGTTCCCACATAGCTCTGCTCCATCTTCTACATGCCAACCACTGGACTACTTGAGAGCAGTTGTTACATCCCCCCACAGATCTCTTCTCCAAGATGATCATGCCCAATATCTCTAGCCTTCCCTTGTAAGTTTCACCTTCAAGATCCATATTAAGATTTCTAGTTCTTCCTGTTATTCCCCATGCTCAGTACATTTGTATAGTGAGACAGGTTTCTTTATTGTCATGGGCCTTGACCTAAGCATAAGCTTAATTCCACACAAATAGATAGTGTGGAGTTCCAATTCTGTATTCACACTGCAGTGATGGGCCAAGGTTTAAAATTCCTTTATCTTAGTGCTAAATCTCCATCTAGATGGGCTCCAGGCTGGTTATCTGTGTGAAAAGAAACATCTTGCATTCCAGGCCAAACTGTGAAAAATATAACTTGTAGCATGGCTCTAAAAATGGGCTAACTTGTTGCTTTGGTTCTCTCAGAAACAGACATTTGATAAGATTTACAAAACAATTTATCTGAAGATCCACCAGAGATACTAAAACATGCTTGCAAATCTATAGAAGTCATAATAATCTCTAAGAGGCTGTTGGAAGCAAAAATTCCTCACACATGATCTGAGACATATATTACATTAATTCAGAAAGCTTGGACTCCACGCAAATTCAAAACTATTGACCAGTTTCGCTGTTAAATGTGGACTATAAAACCTATGCAAGCATATTTGCAAAAAAGCTAAAAACTTACTTAAATAAATTTATTCATCCGGATCAAAATGGTTTTCTCCCTAAAAGGCAAATTAGGAATAATATTTGGATAGTATTGGACGCTTTGGAATATTACCAAGCAAACCCTGGGAAACAAGTGGCTTTAGTGTTTGTAGACGCGTAGAAGGCTTTTGATAATTTGAATTGGGATTTTCTGTTTAATAAACTGGAAGATACGGATTTGGGGGGAAAATTTGTTAACACAATTAAGAAAATTTACTCTGACCAAACAGCTAAAATACTGCTAAATGGAGAGGCAGTGAAGAATTTTCTATCTTAAAAGGTACTCTCCCCACTGCTGTTTATATTGATTTTGGAGGTATTAAACAGAAATGTTAGGGAAGATCAGGGAATAAAAGGATTGACGATAAAAAGGGAAGAATATAAACTGCAAGCTTTTGCTGATGATTTGATGTTTATTTTGGAGGACCCAAAAGAATCAGGACTAAATTGATTAAGAAAAATAGAAGAATTCAGAATAGTAGCAGGATTAAAAATAAATAAGGAAAAAACGAAAATGCTGACTAAAAACGTGAGGAAGAACTAAAGAAGACTTAGAAAAAACAATTGGAATAGGGAGCTCAAAAAAAGTAAAATATTTGGGGATGCAATTAACATCTAAGTGTTCTTCATTGAAGGAGGATAATTATGATAAATTAAAAATCACAATTAAAAATAAAAAAATCTCTAAGAGGCATTAACACCTATATTTAATAATACATTTATATATCTGAATCTCTTTGTGGATTAAGTTATTGGTAAATTGAATTTTTAAAAAATGTATAAACTGCATAGAGGAAAGGTATCAGAGAAGAATATTGTAGGAAGAGACCCATGTTAGCCTGCAGTGGCAGAAAATCAGGAGTCTGGTAGCACTAGCAAGTGTTATTAAAAGACATGAGCTTTCATGAGCTGCAGCTTACTTCATCAGATAAATAGAGTGGCTAGACTTAAATTTAGATTTAAACTGGAGTGAGAAGAAGAGAGAAAATATGCTGGTTATGCAAATGTGGGTTACATGAATAGAATCCTAGGGAGTACAAACAAATAACAAGGTTGCTAGTATGAGGCACAGTGACTTTTTGTACCGTGGTTGTCAAATTTGCATATAGCTTAGTTTTTAGGTGAAGAAAAGGCGTCTGCTTAAAGGTTAGCTGAATTTCGTTCTTGGAAATCAAAAGAATTAATGTATGTACTTTTAAATATATGTTTGGTGAATCACAATTGCACTTATTCTTTTCAATTTTTTGTCCTTCAGAAAGTTCTCTTTGCTCTCTGTGCTCTGAATGCCTTGACAACCACTGTATGCTTGGTAGCTGCTGCCCTACGTTACCTGCAGATATTTGCAACTAGAAGATCCTGCAGAGTAAGTGAGTGCAGGAAACAGTTGCATTTAAAAAAACAATAGGTACAGAAAGAAGTTGCTCTTCTGTTCGCTGTAAGAGTGTTTTACTGAATTTTATCTTGATAGGAAGAACTGCAAGCTTATACAGAGGAAGTTGAAGAAGATGACCCTGTTTCTGATCCTGATGATTTTGTGCCACCAGCCCCACCTCCGTCATATTTTGATACCTTCTATTCTTCCACACCACGAGGGAATCGGAGGTAAAATAACTCACTCTGATATTCTGAGACTTGACAACTGATTTAGTTGAAACCTTCTTACAGGTAATCCTCAATTTATGACCTAATGGAGCCTACCCTTTAAGAACACAAGTAATGACAGTTGTTAAGTGAAATTGCTTCATTTAACAACTGCCCACCCTTGCTCTCTTGCTGCCATCTTTTTTATATAGGCAGTTGATCTCCAAATAATGTTTCCTCCCACACTGTGACACCACCATCCTGGCTACAGATTCAGGTCCCTCAGCGCCATCGGTTTCACTTCTCTAGTACATGGACAGATAGCTTGTCAGAAGACGTTTCTTTGAATGGCATGAATTTCAGCTTGTTTTTTTGCTTCTTGAATGGGTTTAACCAGGAGTGGATAACCTATTTGTAGCCAAGGACCTAACTTAATAGATTTCAGGAAGGATGGTGGTCAAACATTAGTGAGCTGCCCTCATCAGTATGAGGTTCCGGTTATCATTTTAAAACCTGTCATGGCATAGCACCCAGCTGCTTGAAAGAATCTCTCTGTCAAGGTGATTGCCCATCCTTTTTGATCTGACAGGGTTAGCCTGCTCCAAATCCCCTGAATAAATGTCATCTGATGGGAGCCAGAAAATAGGCCTTCTCTGTCACAATTCTCTTTGTGATTTCCATAATGACCTTAAAATCTGATTTTTCTCCCAGGATTTGGAATAACTTGGATACTTAAAGTCCTTAAGGGTGCTGTCACAGTTATAGGGGTGGGTGGGTATGCTAAGTTTTCTGTGTCAGTTATTTTCTGTTAATTGCTGGTTTTTATTTATTTTTAATATTTTATGCTGACAAGGGTTATTTTGAGTTGAGCAACTAGCTAAATTAATGTCATAAAAGTGGATAAGATGGCGATTTTTCATTTTTTTTCTTTTTTTGCACATTTATTGGCAATTGAGGAACTATAGTATAAATTATGAAGGTAGCAATAGAATATATTGGGCCCTGAAGTTGCAAGTTCCCTAATCCTATCTTAAATCTTTTAGATTACAGGCAGAATCAAATTTTCCTCAAGAACATTATTAGAGGTTTGGTTCTTGTCAAACACTGAAGTAAGCAAGCTGCATACAACATTTTTATTTTTATACGCTTAGCATTTCACTGCTACCTTTCATTTCATTGTCATAATAGTAATAGAAATATCAATGAATTAATTCTTAAGATTATCTGTAATTTGCTTAAGAGCTTCAATGTGAAGATTGAAGAGGAAAAACAAAATGTGTATCTCTTTAGAGTTGAGACTGCATAATTTTGCTATAAGTGCAATTATAGTTACATATTTTCCTGTGGATCTCATACTACAAAACAATGCTTCTTTTATTCTGAGTAGTCATCTGGTTCAAGGTCTTTTGGAACCTCATGACATCACAGAGGTTAAACCAGAGGTAGTATTCAGCTAGTTCTGACAGGTTCTGGAGAACTGGTAGCGATAATTTTGACTGGTTTGGAGAACCAGGAAATACCACCTCTGATTGGCCAACACTAGCAAATAATACCACCTCTGATTGACTGACAGGATAACCACACCCACCAAGTCATGCCCACAGAACTGGTAGTAAAAAAATTTTACTACCAGAATCCCACCATTGGGTTAAACCAGTACCAATCCTAGGCCTTGTGGCATATGTGATTTGCCTTATAAACCGAAGGCCATACTTAGCACGAATAGCATTAGTCCACTACATATCAGAGGAGTCAGTAGCAGAAAGTTGCAGATCGAGGAATATAGAGGAGAGTTGAGCAAACTGGTTGAGAGGTTGACCTTTAGAATGCCTATTTGGAAATAAAGGATAGATTAACTGCAGTGCTGTATTTTTTATTCTAAGGTGCTAATGATTGTAACAATGGCAGACGTGGCTAAAGTATCTTATCTTCAATTAGCTGAACACATGGAACAGTTAGATAAAGAATATTTAGATGAATCCCCTCATGCATTCAGTGAATGTCCGGGAAAGATAAAAGGAAGATCCTTGCTATCTATGTTGTCTCTTGGCAATCATCCCTCTGGAATGAGCTGCCGTTAAGAGATCTGGATTGTCCCCGACTTGAGAGCCTTCCGCCGCGCCCTTAAATCGTATTTATTCCAGCAAGCTGGTCGGTCCCCAGGAAGGGGAATTTTAATTTTAATTTGGAATTGGGATAATGGGTTTTTAAATATTTTAAATTTTGCTTGT
>JANHFR010005251.1:6295-18672 GCA_032468015.1 Mimophis mahfalensis | reverse complement strand
GTGTGTAGCCATTGAGTGGAAATAAAGCAAGTAAATACAGTGGTCCCTCAACCTACAAACCACTCGACATACGATGATTGCGACCTACGAACGAGGAAACCGCCGGCGCTTTTAGCCGTGGTTTCCCCAGCTTCTGAATGACAGCCGCGGTTTCCTTGACCCGGTCCCAAACGGCTGATAAATTTCTTTTTTAAATTTTTTTTTGTGGAAACCCAATTTTGAGGTGCACTTTGCATGCCTTTAAAGTGCACCTCATAAAGAGGTTTCCACAAAAAACTGGAAGTCTGGGTTTTTTTCCTAGGCTCCAGAACAAATTAATCCGTTCCCAATGCATTTCTATGGGAAGCCGCTTTTCACCCTACAAATTTTTGGACTTCCGAATATGCATTCGGAACGGATTGATTTCGCAGGTCGAGGGACCAATGTATATCAGGATTTTAACTGAATATAAATATTTCCAAATTACAGGAACACTGCCTATTCTTCTACGTGCAGTGCAGGGGTGTCAAACTCATGGCCCGCAGGCTGGACGCATCACCCAGTGGCCCCTGGTTTAGCAGAGGGGAAAAGATACATCACGTGACAACGTGAGGTCACAAGTTTGACACCCATGATGTAATGTTTCAAACTTTATCTTCAAAAACAGCTTTAATTGCACTTTTCTTACAAATATTTTACATCAACAGGAAAGAAATTGCTGATAAAATAACTGGCTTTTTTCCCTACTGCCACCTCACAGTGTTGTCCAACAAGTTAAACATTAGAAAGTTGTGTCTTCAACAGAATGCAAAGCACGTTAATCCAAGGTGTGAACATTTTTAAAGATGAAAACAGGAGAGAAAGGAAGAGAGAAAATAACTGTTTTTGTAGCCTTTAAGAGTAAATGAAATTATGTATGGTATTGAAGGGAGTCATTCTTTAACAGAAGTTTTATAATTAGGTGCAAAAATTAGGTGAGAGGATTCTTAGCTGAACAGCATTGCAAATAAAGAGGTGCATACATCTTTGCAGTTTTCAGACTTTGAGAAGTGGATCAAATCATCGTTGTACATATCTTGGGTATTGAGGAGGTCACTATATTCCTTCTGACTCAAGTCTTCAGGATTTATTCCATTTGCCCTTAAGAACTCCTGGTATGCCACACTGAATGCCTGGCCAATGGACTGTGCAATTAATTGTGCCTACAGCAGTTGTAAAAGAAAAAAAAACATAATAAAGTAGTTAAGGAAATCCAGTAGGAGCACAGAAGTTTTAAAAAGGGGGTTTCAACCCCACCATAGGCAGGGTGGTGAAATATATGGCAACTGCACTAGATCAAACAATGCATGACTGTGAGAACAAAGAGCCTGAAGAAGGTAGATAAACCCTAAAGTTATTTGGGTCCTCAATTTGAACAGCTGCTTCAAATTATTGGCCTTGACAATTCCCTGGATGTAGCACTTTATGGAACAGCAAGCATGAGGGAGTAATTTTATTGTTCAGAATGTCTACTAAGCTCAAGCAATAAAAGCTCATCAGTATCCTCTGAGATTTTCCTTCTAATATGATGAAGCTTTACAGAAAGAAGTTCAACCCTAAAATAGACAGACAAAACGGTATTTACAGAGCGGTTTTCCCTTCTGTGTGTTTGATCTATTCACGGCCAGGCCATAGTAATCTTGCAGCCATCATTCATGGCTTAGTGGATTACAGAAAAACTTGATAAATGTAGGTTTTGCATCGTTTTCTCCTGGCACTGTTCAAAATCATGATTCTTCTCTCAGCAAGTCTCAGGATAGCGCCCAGAATTAAGGAAGCATATTCCCGTTTTTCTTGTTCTTTCTCTACATATTTCCCATCACCAAATACTGCCTAAGGTAGCATTAATCTTAGTTGGTTCTAAAGCCCGGTTGTCATAATGATTGTCAGGGCCAGCTCAGATGCAGAAGTTGCAGACCATCAGGAGATTCATCTGAAAGAGTCACGTAACAACTACGCGAGGCAGCTATCACTGGCCACACAAGACAAAGAGGTGGAGCTAACACCTCCCCTCCACTGCAAGAGTCCACAAAGGCGCTCAGCAAGACTACTGGCCAGAAAGAACCCTGCCTTGTCAAAGAAACTAACTCGTATCTCACCACCCATATATAAAGGGTCAACTCTCTCGTTTACCTCACCATTGTGTTCCTCAGCACCTTAGCAGCCTTCTTGTTTTTCAACCCCCTTGCCACTAGAGTTCTATTTGAAAGCCATTTTAGAAAAGAGGCCTTATCCATGTCTCTGTGATTTCCATGGTCCAGGAGAAACTAGCAGACTAGACAACTGACAACCTTTCTCTTACTGATAGGTCCTTTCTGTCAGGATCAGCACATGCATCTTTTCATGCCCTACTACTACTGACCGCAACAAACAACCCGATGAAAGAGGAGGAGTCTATATTAATTTCAAACACAGAAATGGCAAAGTTCCTTACATCTTCAGATTCAAAAACATGGCAGATCATTTTGTACTGCCTCTTCCCATCCTGAGAAGGATGAGATGCCTCCACATTATCTTGAGAATTTGATCTTGGCATTCGCCTTCGCGCCATCAATACAACTATATTTCCGATATCTGCAATGTAGGAAATGGTTCTCAAAGGATGATCCATCATCGTTTCCTAAAAAAAAAAAAGACCCTTGCATTTGTGTTCTTTATCACTAACACAAGCATTTTAGAACACTGGCATTCCATATAAACATGTTTCCAAATTAAAGGAAATCTTCATCTCCTATACAAATCAAGAATAAGAGTCACCACCTGCCAGATCACAAGAGTCTCTTGTAAAGGGACCATGACCTGTACAGGTAATCCTTGATTTATGACCAGTTGTCTGATGATTATTTGCAGTTACGGTGGCCTCAGAACCGATGCTGTATGGCCCATAGAGCACTTCCATCCATCATAAAAGTTGTGCTGCCCCCTTCAAATGACCACTTTTTGGCACCTGTCAACCTGTTGACATTTATGACCACTTGCCAAGTGCCTGGGAATCACAAGATTACTATTTGTAATCTTCTCTGCTGGCTTCCCTGGAAAGTCAATGGGCAGGAAAGGGACATTGGATCTGGGGTCTGTTCCCCCTGCTTGCTAAGGTATTTCCCCTCAGCTCTGTGCAGGGATCCGTCTCCAATCCTTCTCCATGCTAGAGGAACAGACCTTACATTTGGCAAAAATGCTGTTGTTCTGGAAGGCATTTTCCTCCCCAGCTAGTGAATGCCAATGTTCTGAGCTTACCAGGATGATGATATTTGCTAGTGTTTTCACTAGGTTAAAAGTCTATTCTTCCAGCATCCCAAGGGATCTCTTCTCAGGGGATGGGGGACGACGACACTCATCTCCCAATCTGATGAAAATGTTAGCAAATGTCATTATTTTCGTGACAGTTCTTCCTGATGGGGATTTAGGCTTCCTGCCCTACCAATTGGGAAGTCCATTTAATGACTCACATGGTTGCAAAGAGATCAAAATTTAAATAATTAAGCAAAGCGTTCACATGGCATCTTGCTTAATGACCGCTTCGCTCAATGACTGAGATCCTAGGCCCAATTATGGTCATAAGTGGAGTACTACCTGTACCTTATTTTGAAGAGGAATAACTTGTCACTCTACGGGAATTACAACTGATACTAATATGTAAGTTTAAATATTTTAAAATCTAGGACTGTATTTTCCCCCTTGTTGCTTGCTGGCATTCTTGATCACTCCAATAAGCAATCATTGCAAAAGGTATGTTTAAAATAAGAAACGAGATTTTTAACGAACATGAATTTGGACAGCAGTTAATTATTTCATCCTCTTACAAAAATTCTAAAGTATGCTTTTTTTCACAGTAAGGCAAGAAGTAAATGGAAATAAAGAAGAAATGGCTCCATAGTGTATTTCCAACCCTTGTAAAATAGATTATTTGCAGAGTTTGCTGTACCTGAGTGTCTGCATTTAGTACTTTTATTCTCTGTGTTGAAATGAAAAGATCAACTTCAGTCATGGGCTGAGATTCGCCTTCAGGAACCTGCAGTTGAAACCATTTTTAGTTAGGAAACGTGTACTTCAGAAGCCACACTTTTTAAAATACTGGATTAGATATAAATAAAATAAATTTTACAAAATATACTATTTGACTGTGATGTTAATGATAAGCAGAAATAGTATGAAATGTGAGTGATGGACAAAATGGTTAATTTCCTCCCAACTCTGGTCCATGCAATATTTTTTCTTGACATGAAAACACATCCTCCTCCGTCCTCTTTCTGGCATAGGGGCTCTCCCTGGATCCTTTTAAATCAGTTCAACAGCTAGTCTTTCATTAATTATGGCTAATGAGCTCAAGGCACAGTTAGGTAGAGAGGAAGAGAGGTGGCATTATGCTGTCTTGGCTACCCAAAAGAAGAGGGAAGGAAAACGAGGCAATGCCCTACATATGCTCAGTATTCATTCCCCTCTTTCACCAAAGTAAAAGCACGGTCATAAAAACAGGCTTTCATGTGTATTCATATTCATGACATTTTGTTTTAGATCGAAGCATGACCAGCTTATGAAGAGTTAGTCATAAAAACTGCAAAAACAGTAAAATAATCCCACTTCCAACTCCCACTACAATAAAACTGATTGGGAGGATTGATGAAAAAAATAATATAGTTCTAACATAGAACTTGCTACAGCCATACAAACAGAAGTATTATTATGCTAAAATGAGCTATTTGTAACATATGTACGATGCATGCTAAATATCACATTATTTTTTGTGGTTCCAGACCCAGCAATTACTGTGATTTAAAAAAAAAAAATCACATGCCAATTCCCCAAACAATGTTGATACTACTTCTTTAACTGAAGGAGCAATAAAATTCATTAAAACTTCAACTGGTATAACATGTCTATTTGTTGAAAAAATAAAATAAAATACCCATATATACTCAAGTATAAGCCGACCCGAGTATAAGCCGAGGTACCTAATTTGAGGCCTGGAAACTGGAAAATTAATTGACTCAAGTATAAGCCGAGGATGGAAAAGGCAGCAGCTTCAATAATCAAAATAAATACCAACCGGAAGGAACTGTGCTCCGACTCCCAGCTGGTTGTCAACCACCAGAGCAGCAATCAGCCTGGCCTCCACACATCACGTTTTTGCCCAATCCCAAGGGTGAGGGGTGAGGGCAGGGTGAGGGGTGTCCCAGGGGTGGAGGGCATTGTCTGCTTCCCCCCCAACATGCCCGACCCCCTTGGAATTGTGCAAAAATGCCAGGAGCAGAAGGGGAGGGGGCTGAACTCAGCCTCCTCCGCTTCTGTTCCTGGCGTTTTTGGGCGATCCCAGGGAGGGAGGGGTGGGGGTATCCCAGGGGTGGGAGGGCATTGTCTGCTTCCCCCCAACTCCCGCCCCTGGGATCACGCAAAAACGCGCTGTGTGGAGGCAAGGCTTATTGCTGCTCTTCAGTCAGCTGGGAGTCGGAGCTCTTGAAAACGGGATGGGGGGCAGGAGCAGGACGGAGGCAAGGAGGAAGTGCAGGGTCAATTTTTCAGGTAAATGTTTTCCAACATTGCAGGGGGCCAGCAGCACTGACCCGAATATAAGCCGAGGATAACTTTTTTTCAGCTCATTTTTGGGGAAGAAAAACTCGGCTTATACTCAAGTATATATGGTAATTGTAAATGCTGAAATTGTTGGCCCTATACAATGCTCTAGCATATCATGTTGTTGTATTTTGCTGCCCATTGCTGAACTGTATTTGCATCAATATACTTTCTATAATGTGTTTTTATATACCGCATATAATTATAGAATTTAAATTTTATATAAGAAAAGTAAGTCATTTGGTTGCATCCAGCAATTTTCTTCCATCCATTAAGTGAAATAAAATTTAAATATAAAATAAAATATAACTTGTCTTTTTGGGAAAGAAAAATTTCACCAGCTCTATATTTGGGGTGTGCTTTTAGCAATAGCGTGTTTTCATTTCATTACTAAATATCTTATTATCGTCATGAAATGGCTAATAACAAGCAAAACATAAGCAAATTGGGCCACTTGTTATCTGAAATGTGTTGATTTACATGGCGGTTCAAACATTTAATGAAGAATGTTTGCTGGATACAGTTTGTTTTTTTTAAAAAATGTGACAAAGAGAGATGCAGAAACAGTAAAATGAAATAACAAAACCTAGACAACACATCAAGCTGATAAAATTGTACTGCACCTTCTTTCTGCTTTTGGCTAATTTCTGGGCCATCTGCTTAGCATGAAATAAACAAAGAAAGGAGAATTGTTAGCTAACATCTTGTAGAGACTATGTCAACCAGGGATCTAGAGCAGTACACCTGTTGGTGTCACCTAATTAAACTGTGTATACATTAGAATACACTAACAATACATTAGAACAGCCTTTCCAACCTACAGTCTCCCATTGATGTCACATTACAACTTTTATACATTTCAACCAGCATGGCTCTTGGTGTTGACTATGGTATTTGCAGTACAATACATTGATATCATTGTTTTTCAACCTTGGAACTTTAAGATGTGTAGACGTCACCTTCAACACTTTCACCTTCAACACCTTCACCTTCACCATCAACACTATGAAATAAAACTAGCAATTATCCATGGATATTATTTCCCCAGAGGCTACCTGAAAGAAACTCAGTTGGATGGTTTGCTATGTCGATCCCTTTCTCACTGCAAGGAGAATCTTATTAGTTTAAATGTACTTCTTAGGGACTGTGGCCTCCTTATGGAGCAGAATTCAGTAAATGTCATCCATGATGTTATTTTCAAAATAAGGACATTGGTGCAAATCAATTCCAAACCAAACAAAAACAAATAAAACACTTTTGGTATGCTTTAGATATATGTCTTCATGTCACAATGTGCGATCAAGCCATTATTTTGAATCACAAATTACATTTTAAAAAACATAATAAAATTTATTTTGATAAAGTTCTAGACACGAGAGTTGAATTATTTCCTGATTTTTAATAAAATACTTTATTTGGTCCGGTTTACGTGATTTATATACAGCCTTGCACACTCAAGATCACAGAGAGCTCCTTCCTCCTCTTTTCTCCTCACAATTAACAATCTCGAGGAGGATTGGTTGAGAGAGAATGACTAACCCAAAGCTCCTGCTGTTAGAATTTGGGGCTCCTTGTCCAATGTTTTACCATTACATTCATCCTTGCAAATGCTGTTAGAGTGACAAATGCATTTCTATGAATGCAAGCCAAAAATATCATCGAACGCTGTTGCTCATTATGCAGTGAAATTCCAGATCCTGATTTCTGAGAAACAGATTACCAGAAGATTTATTTAACTAGTGAAAGGAAAGTTTAACTATTAAGTAAGGCTGCTTAACATAAAAACAATGCATATCCTAAACTGACTAGACTGTATGGTGTTTGCTGAGGAAGACACACCAAGAAATAGATGCAAAAGGAAGTGTTTTAATTTATGATACACTGCCATCCCCATCTGCTGCCACTGTACATAGGAATCTGTGCTCCCTCTTTCCACATAAACAAGAAAATGGTCATTAAGTGGGAACAGAGCACATGAAAATGTATTTGTAAATTGAGTTGCTTTCTTAGTTCCAAGAGAATGAGAATATTAGATTAGATTAACTTTTTTATAACTTAATAGACTGATGGTGCACCAAACATTAAGAAGCAAGTCATTTTGCAACTTAGCTCTAATTTGAAACCAATGTATTATTTATAATGTCTCATCTATTGTGTGGTGGTTGATGAAGAACTTACAGCAAAATAATATGAACAAAGCTGATTTTGATTTCAAAAGAACCTCAAATATTTAACAGTATTTCATCTTTTTTACACAGAGAGCATAAATGGGACAGACATTTGTCATACAAAATTATAAAAAATAAGGTATGAATGACTGATTTTCACCTTAATTCGGCTCACTGCTTCCTGAGCCTGCATCATTCTCACATTCTTGGATGGAGTTTTGTCCGAAAGGAGTTGAGTAGAGCCAAGATAATTGGCAGCAAATATGATTCCATCGATTAAATCTTCAGGATCACAAGGGCCTGGAACTATAATATATAAAAATTGAATTATTGGGCAAAGTTATATTACTAACAGGAAAATAGTAGTATATATTTTTATCAGTACTAGCATATGGAGGATAGAATACTGATGTGGTTAAAATTCATCATTCCAAAAAGATTTGATACAATCAGAAATGAACAGAAGGACTATCTCCTCTATCACAGAGAAAATACTTGACAATCTAATTTATTTTGACATTTGTTTGTACTGTTGTGAGAGAAGTGCCCCTTAAGCAAAACAACCTGAATGGATTTTTCCTCTCTCCCCATCTCAGAAAGGCACAGAGTGCACTCATCCCTCTGCCCTAGCAATGCCCCTTATTCTTTAGCCTTGATTATCCATCATTAGCTTGAAAGGAAAGCAATACTAGCTGATATAACCAAAGTTGCGGGCAAAAAGAAAATTAAATACATGGCCATGACAACAACAGGGCCAATATTCATCTTAAACAATAGCAACAATCCATGGAGCTAGATCAGCAGCTAGAAGTAGACATCAGTGGACCAAAGATGAGCTCTGTTGATTAAAATTGTTTTCTATAAATTGAGATTATTGTTTTAGCTTCAGACATTATATTGTGAGATTCTTGCTGTTTTAACTTAGTACGTCACCCAGAATCACTGCCATGAGATTGTGAGAGGGGGACATATGAATACATAAATAAATAATAATGTGTCACCGCGAAGTGGCTCTGACATAAACATCTATCTTAATTATGTATCTGACATAGTAATACAAATGCATCTTTTGAAATGTGTGCGGTAACTTGAAAAGGGCAGAGGGGAAGATGAAAAGTCTAGTTTGTCTTATTTAGTTAGAAATGTTTATACAACAGGATTACCTGGATCATTTACTGAGCCATTAGGAAGACCTCTGAAAAGCGCCTCCCAGCTTTCAATAACATCTCATTTCTCCAGATTGCCCACAGTTTTTCAAACTTTCTTGGCGACAAAAATGGCAAGATTTCAAAATTCTCACAATTCATTGTGTGATGGTGACTGCCTGGACAAATCAGAAGTGATTTGCCATTATTTCTTACCTAGGGTGAGGGTTAGGCTAGGCTGAGACAGAGCGACTGTCCCAAGGTTACCCAGCTGACTTTGTGACAAGGCAAGAACCATTATTCAACTTGCATGGTTTCAAGCCCAGTGCCTTAATCACTACATCAAACTGGCTTTCCCAATGATTCACTTCTGCTTCTAAACCATGAAATGTACACATATACTTAGATGTAATCCTAGGAAAAAATCTTACCTTGACTGTTGTATAGAACTCATACATTTATAAAGCACTAATTTCTAAAACTAGTCTCAATGACATAAAACAATGGTAGTGTTCTAAAATATTTTAATCACTGATCAGTTATTTATTTTTATCAATAAGTGAATTAACAGCTAGTATAAGAAAATATAATGCATTTCTCCTTCGGTCCTATCGATATGAGAAAAGTCAGTTAAAAACGTAGCCTTTTGATTGATATAGTATATAGCTTGATTTGAGAAGTAATTTTATGTTTCTATTGTCCTTGGTGGAAGGAAAATTCATAGATGAAAAGGTAATATGCTCAAATACAACCAGGTTCCAAAGAACATCTATATATGCATAAAAAACACCAAGAAGTATTGGAAATATTGTCTCCTCATTTTCTGAAGCTGTGGGGTGTGTGTGTGTGTGCAGTGGTTAGAATGCAGTATTGCAGACAAACTCACTGCTCAGTGTCAGTCAGGAATTCAATCCCAAATGGCTCAAGGTTGACTCAGCCTTCCATCCTTCCGAGGTCAATAAAATGTGGACTCAGATTATTTGAGGCAATATGCTGGCTCTATAAACCACTTAGAGAATGCTATAAAGCATGAAGCAGTATACTAGTATATAATTCTTGCTATATATGCTCTTGCTATTCTGTTGAAAAAGTTATCTGCTTCTTCTGCAGTAGAATTTGTGACAGGAAAAACAAACTCTAGCAATTCATATAACTCTCCCACTTGAATTGGTGCTATCACCTTGCTTAATAAAATAACTTTCTATGAACATACGTTCAATAAAGTTGAGCAATTCAAATTGTTCAATTCAATTACAGTATTTTTTGTAAACTTATAAAAAAAGTCAATTGATCCTAAACTTGATTAGCAATGTTGATTTCTAATAAAGTTTAGGATAGAAAAATGTTGGGGTAAAAAACATACAGAGAGAGATTTAAATTAAAACATCTATAATATCTTCATATTTTTAATTAGCTGTTGCTAGTATCATTAAGAAATGTAAATTGTCATTCTAATTATATTAAGTTTTTTGAATGATTAAAGCAAATTTGTAAAAATGCTGCTAATAAGGAGGCATATACAAGGAATGAAGGCTATTGCTAAGCACATTGATTTGTGCTTAAACAGATTGTAAGCCACCCTGAGTCTCTGGAGAAGGGCGGCATATAAATGGGATTATTTTTTTAAAAAAAAAAATTACTCTAGCAAATTAAAATGCCAAGCATATAGTAATTAGATCATGGAACTGAATCTTTTTGGTTCAAACAAAAATCACATGAAGCAAAATTAAATATGGAAATGTAATATAAAATTAATATTCCACCCAAATTGCAACTGTTGGAAACAAACTATAAATGTTAGCATAATTTCAAAAAGCCATTTGAAACTTGTGCCTGTGTAATTAAAATGTAGGTGCCAATAACCGGAAGAAACTGTTACGCAAGTAGTTAGAGAAGCATATCTTAATATGCTAGATGTAATTCGTTCTCCAAGAATACATAGGATTGTAAATAGCGTAATTTATTGTTGACCGATAAGGCTGTGATTGCAATACAATTTAATTAGATTTTATTTACGTATCTAGAATATTCTGAAGAATGTTTAGAACAAGAACTAGCAAGTGTTTCAAAGTAGGACTGCAAGATGCACCCTTATGTATTCTAGGATTGTGTCATTGTCCCACAAATACAATTATCTCTGGGGTTTGTGGTGTTGAAAAATAGGGAAAGCGGAGTCATCTGCTGAATCCAGAGCTTTGCGCTGGGGTGAAATTTGTATTGCAATGTCACAATACATAGTTTGTTACTAAATCCCCCAAAGACAAGCACAGAAGGAGGGTTATTAGGACATAAGGAGTAAAATAAAATGTAATCCACCCAATAAGATCTATGAATGCATAAACCAAAGGAAAAATAAGCAACTTACTTCCAAAGGAAAAATAAGCAATACAAATGTAAGCCACTAGCTATTTCAGATGCTATTTATTCAATTTTCAGGTCTGGGTTTCTTAAAAAAATCTTTTTTAAAAACACAAACGTTCATACATAATATGTTTGAACATAATTCAGTGTACAGCCAGAGGCATGCAAAGTTATATTACTTCTTACTATTGCTTTCAATGCTAAACATCAGCATGCACAAAAAAACCCTTGCTTTAAGGTGTGCATCGATTCAGTTTATTTCTGATCTATTATAGAGGCAAATTAGCATGCAGAATTAGTGATACATATATGTGGACTAACGGCTGACTAAAAAGCGCAAGTATCATATAACAATTCTTTTTTAAAAAGTAGCATTTTCAGATATGACTTGAATTACAGATAAACATGATTTGAATGAGTTAATATAAAAGGGCTAGGTACCAATACTTTAGTCTGACAGACACTAGATAGCGCATCAATTTAAAGTCAACGCAATGATTGCTCAACTAGCCACTTACTATTAACACCACAGACCCTTGATTGTACAGATATGCAAAAGAGAAAAAGATGTAAATGTGATTCTGATGGTGGAGTTTTTTTCTTGAATCTGGCTAGGAAAATCATTATGTTCAAATCCTACACTAGATACAATAAGGTAACTAATATAATGCCAAAACAGAGGTAATGTGAAGTGTTTCCTTTTTCTCTGTCAAATGGCAGGTAGGAAGAAATTGGTGAAGGAATAGTTGTTAGTTTTGCCATCAATTCAGCCCCAAATAGGATCCCTTAAAGTGGCCCTATCTGCATCAGGATAAATGCTCTGTTGACTTTAGGAGGAATTTTTACCTGGGAGAAATGTCACTGGGAAGCAAATTAGAAGACTCAGAGAACTGTAAGAAAATGTGGCCTGGCCTAGAATACCTTCCCCAGCATGGAAAAAGGTTTTCGAAAAACAAACAGTAAACCACTTTACAATAACTCTATGATGTTAAATCAATAAACAAAACACTAATTTATATAAAAACATTAATAAATTGTGTCAATAAAACTAGAAACTTCAAAGAATGTCACCACCACCATCATGAAGGAAAGTAAAGAGAATGGAAATGAAATT
>JANHFR010005248.1:59096-71402 GCA_032468015.1 Mimophis mahfalensis | reverse complement strand
AATAAAAACCAATACAACCCAACTCCCAGAATTCCCCAGCCAGCATTGCTGTCTGTGGAATTCTGGGAGTTGAAGTCCATGCCTCTTCAAACTGCCAAGGTTGAGAAACACTGGTCTAGTCTAATGAAAATAAGAATTGGGGTGACATGATAGCAGTGTTCCAATAGTTGAGAAGCTGCCGCAAAGAAGAGGGGAGTCAACCTATTCTCCAAAGCACCTAAAGGCAGAAAGAGAAGCAACGGATGGACATTAATCAAAGAGAGAGCCAACCTAGAATTAAGGAGAAACTTCCTGACAGAAAATTAATCAGTGGAAGTTGTTTTTCCATTATTGGAGGTTTTTAAGGAGAGACTGGACAGCCATTTGTCTGGAATGGAATAGGATCTCCTGCTCGAGTAGGGGTGGGTGGGTCTAGAAGACCTCCAGGGTCCCTTCCATCTCTGTTGCCTGTTCTGTTCTGTGTATTCTCATATACATTTGGAATATGTTTCAACACTTGGTTGGAATTGTCCACTCCAAAAGCAATACAATTACTGCAGAACACTGTCCTTGCCCTCTGGCCTTTGCAGTAACCACAAGAGTGACCAATTCAGTTTCTTTCCCATGATGAGGCCTAAATCCTGACCAAAAGGGCTGCAGATAATCCATTTCTATCAAAATCTTATTCTGCCTCCAATAACATATACTGTATGTTACCAGTATTCTTTTTAAAAAAACAACAACAACCAGCTATGCTTATCTAGTATCATTTCATTTCATTTGTTCTACTCAGCTTCCTTCATTAAGCTAATTCTGTTCTGCATTCATGCCAGTAAGCAAGACTGGTATGGATGGAATGGGAGTAGTCAAACGAAACAGTGAATTTCAAGGGTTTAAACAAGATGGATATCTTTTACAGTGAGAGATTGAAATAATGTTTATTTTACTATGTGAGATGGCTTTGCTGATAATAAGGAATTCATAATTACATATAATTATACATGATTATGGTATTAATACGCTTCTTTCACTTTTAATGACAGTTATATGATTGCTTATACATAATTACAGCATGCTCTTTAATTAAGGACATAAAGAGATTTTTGGTCAAGTACAAACTTTTGTTTTGGATATACAATGAAATTCAAATCAATGCAACTATCATCGTTAGGAAATGAAACTTACTTAATTACATAAGAAAAAGGACGCAACCTCATACACATTTATTTGAGATGGTAAAATCAAGCAGAGCTGTGCTTCTTTTGGCAGAGAACAGAACTATTGGCTTGGAAGTAGAAACAGGATCAAACTGTTTAATGTCTGATTCTATTATTCCAAGGGCATGGAATAAGCTACCCCGAAGAATTCACCTGTCAATGGGTTCAAGCATAAACCAAATAATTTTTTAAAGAAGTGCTCTGAAAACAGATTACATCACACAAAATATGCCCGTTATATTTAGAACTAATGCAGTAAAATACATCATTGCCAGTCACATGGCAACCAAGACTGACAAGTTCTAGCTTGTGTGTTGAGTACCAAACAAACAACGAGTACCGGGATAAAGTTTTTGCTTCAAAATATGTTGAGTATGAAATTCAATGAGTTTCAAAGCAATTGAGTACCGAGGTACCACTGTACTTGAAATGGGATGAAATTTGCCAAAAAAAAGGGGGGGGGTAGAAGGAATTAATCTGTCCCTGCAGTGGTGAAACTCCAGGGCTTGGAGTGAGGTATGAATCCAGGTATTTGGTCCTCCTAACTCTGTTTTGAACTCTTTTTAAATCAAACAAATGTTCCATTGAAAATTATACATCCAAATGAGCATGCATAGGGATCAGTTATTAGAAGCTCAATCTATTAATTCTGTTATATATGGTGGTCCCCAATTTTCAGGCAGACTATTTTCAGTAATTTTCCGCAGGCATGACCATTGGATGCATTTTCCAAAGAATATCCTTGAATCTTTGTCCATGAGCTCCATATACAGGCCCCAGAATTCCAAACATTAGATTCAAAGGACCATAAATTAATAGATATAATAAAAAAAAGTTATTTTGTTTTTCAAGATTCTTTGAGGTGTGGTGGAAGGTTCAAGATGGGAATGATAAAAAAATATTAAACAAGTACATGTGTGATACTGGAAGTACACAATGACTTATGGATGAAGAAAGAGGTGAAAAATTTATTTGTATTGAGAATTCAAACTGAGTGTGGATACTTTGATAATAAACTTTTCTCCTTCGCTAGCTCTAGCTAAAATGGAAAGAAAAAGCTGTAAAGTGAGGAGAAGGAGAAAAAGATGGGGGGGGGATTATTAGGATTGAGAGTTAGATTTTTTTTTCAGAACTTCCTCCTAAGGACTGATGCTGTTTTGATTGAAACATCCTTAGAAATTTCAGGCAAAAACTTTTCTTCACAATGCTCGGGCTTGAATGGACAAAATGATTTCCCAGATGCTTTTTCAATAAATCAGAAGACAGTTGAATAAAGGCATACACTTCCTAGAGCAATTTTTTATTTATTATATTTTAATTATTTACAAGTAATACAATACAAGTAATATTTGCAATCTGTACTAACCCCCAAATCACTAGATGCCAAGAACTCACTAATAATACAGTTTTGATTTGCTTACAGAGTCTTAACAAGGTAACTTTGGGTGATTTTCATAAAATGCAGTGTGAGTGTGTCTGTGTCTCTTTGTTAAATCTTACTTCATCCCTTTTTTATCTAATAAAACATCTAGTTTGGAGCAAGAAGTCCTGCTTTCATTACAGAGTACAGGGTACAAATACTGAAAGGCACACGTTGAAATATCTAAGGTACAGAAAACTGAATTGATCTTGTGGAAAAAATTAGATTTTCTCTACAAGAACATATATATTTTATACAAGATACTATTTTCAGTAGCAAACTTTTGCAGTTGAGACCCCAAAACCTTCAAGATATTTTTTTTAACGAAAAAAAGATAGGTTAAATCATCTCCATTACAGTAAGCATGCTCTGGAGATGTTCCTCACAAATTCAATTATGGTAAGCAGATTTACTTAGAGTAGTCTCACTGCCCTTAATAATGCTTGATTCATGAAAATTGACATATAGTAATAGAAAATAAGTTACAATTGGAAGAGCAAGCATATATCTTAAATCACTTTTCTGACATCCAATTTTTTGGAAATTTGCTTTTAGGACACATAAAAGAAAAAGTTAATTAAGTTAATTAAACCTACAAGCTCTGAATAATGAAAAACAATTAGGAAACCCTCTGCTTGCTTTCACTTGTTCTACTATTTAGTTTAGAAGCAGCAATATCATTTCACTGAATTTTTCCAACTTAAACTTCAGTTTCTTTAAAGAACTATAGTCTGCCTGATTTCCAGAGCCTTTTACAATAGCATTTGTGAGTCTCAGTTCTTAGCAAAAATGAGATAACCTTTTCTATAACTGTTATCTATTCAAATATTTTTGGAGGGAATTCCTGGCCAGCCCATTGGCTGATGGGCTAAGCCAGACTGTATATAAAGGGGTGAGTTGTCCCCAGCCAGTTTCTGGGTTTTCACTGTTAGTAAAAGAGCTGTTATTTGAAATCACTCTTGGCTACTGAGTCCTAATTTCACCCTTGGATCTGTGGATCCAACAATAACAATTCAGCTTTATGAACTTTGCCTTAAATGCCATTCATTGGCAGGAAAGTGAGACATAAATTGTAAATAATGTAGAAATAAATTGTAAATAATGTAGAGGGCCATGATTTGCAGAAAACCTATATTTGTCTGCCTAATTCTAATATGTGAGGGCACTAAGAACAACAACTATTGAAATGACACAGCTAATTAACATCTTTATGTTTCCGTTATCAAATTATCAGTAAGAAAAATTATTGCTACAAAGAGATCTCTGTTTTATGTACCTGTTACATGACTTGCAAAATTAAAGTTGACAATGACCTAGAATTCAGTACACAATATATTGATTTTTACTATACAGGCCACAAAATTATGGTAAATGATTTAATTACCGGAAGAAAATGCATGTATAATAGCTGATGGACTGAAAATCACTCAAGTATGGCCAGAACAAGCTGGTATAGATGCAAATGTCATAATCATAATAAAAAAGTAACGTGTGTACATATGTGTATGGAATATAATCATTTCACATAAACAGACTGTATCAATCATGACATTCTTGGTGATGTACCTCAAAGAACAGAACACATAGTGAGAAATTAAAAGTGCACAAGACATAAATCCATAACATTCATATCAAGATGAAAGGCCCACAATTAATCTTTAGAACCAAAGACACAATATCAGCGCTATTAGGTAGGCAGGACTAGGGGAAAAATTCCACATAAAGCAAATTTTTATTGAGATTGGCTACAATTACATAATCTTGGAAAGTCTAGTTGTGCTATTCCTGGCCTATATTTTATACCACAGTTAACGAGAGGAGTATCTGCCTGAATCACTTTCAAAAGTTATCTTGTTGTTCTGAACTCTTTGGCTATGTCACGCAGCAGAATTCATTGGAGAAAGCAATTATGTTTGTAAGAGTTAGCAGCAAAAGCAAAGCAGGCTATCCAAGAACACAGTGATTGTATAATATCAAAGCTGACACCAGTTGGAGCATAGAAAAACTGGGAAGTAGTGTGAGATCAGAAGACGTGCAGAGACCTGACCCATAGAATTGCCAAGAGTCAGGCATGACTGAATAGATAACACCATTATCTTCTGAACTGGCAGAAGACTCTGGGGTCATGACTTTCTTGTTGTAGCTTGGCTAATTTGGAAAAAGTTGGCTGCAAACCCAAGGCTGTGGAAAGGCCACCTGCCTATTGTCCCAGGCAAAAGGTGCTTCCCCCTGGAGTTTCTGCTCAGTCTATTCCAAGAAACCTTTTCTGCTGGAGTTAATTCAAGGCCATGAGGTTGTGCAGAATTCCAAATTGTGAGCCTGGAGTTTTGTGGTGCTTAAATTGTTACTTAGGGGGTGATAAATAGTGTAGGCATGTGCGTGAATATAGGTTCTGGAATCATTTTTGGCAAGCCTCCTGAGCACAAATTGTGACATGGAGATCCAAACTAGAGAACCCAATGCCTGAACATGGGAATTAACCAATATCATTGCAGTAATCTACTCGATGGCAGTTTGGTGTAGTGGTCAAGATAGCAGGCTACAAACAAGGAGACTGTGAGTTCTAGTCCTGCCTTAGATGTGAAAGCTGGCTGGGTGACTTTGGGCCAGTCACTATCTTTCAGCCCAATCCACCTCCACAGAATTGTTGTTGCGGGGATAATAGTAGAAAGAAGGATTATTATATCTGTCCATTGCCTTGAGCTATCTATAAAGTAATAAAGGTCAGCTTAAAAAAAAACCTTATAAATAAATAAAAGGTTAACAATCTGACTTCAGTTCCCTGAATTTAAACTGAACCTCTTTAATGCATTTTAATGAACAAAGGAAGATAGTTGCCTCCATCTAACACACATATAATGTTATAAGAATCAGAAAACACATCATGCATAACTGGGGTATAGATACAAACAATTCCTACATACTGTGTAGAGCCCTGTTACATTATGATGACTGTTTGATTTTACAGTTTAATAGCCAAATTCACTTTAATGCGTTTTGTATAATGTTATGGAAAATTCAGTCTTGGCCAATCAAATAATTCTGAACATCTTCACTGCATGCCCTGGACTGTCCGACTTTTTCAAACAATTCTGACTTAACAGTCAACATGTCACCCAAACAAAGATTGTATTCCTCCTGGGAGGAACCAGGATTAATTATAGCAGTAAATCTGAGAGGATCTTGGAGTCTTAGTGGACAACCAATTAAATATAAGCCAATAGTGCACAGTGGCAGCCAAAAAGCCAATGCAATTCTAAATTGCATTAACAGAGAGATTCAATCAAGATCACATGAAGTACTAATACCACACTATAAAGGCTTAGCAAGACCAACCAAGAATACTACATCCAGTTTTGGTCACTACACTATTAAAAAGATGTTAATACAGTACTCTAGAAAGAGTGCAGAGAAGAGCATTAAAGTTGATTAGGGGACTGGAGGCTAAATCATAGGAAGAACGGTTACAGGAACTGGGCATTGCTAGTCTAGTGAAGAGAAGGACCAGGGGAGAGATGATAGGAGGCAGGGACACTGACAAGGAACTTTACCATCTCCTTGCAAACAGCCTATGTTCCATCATGCTTGAAAGCAACTACTATTGTCCCAGTTCTGAAGAAAATAGCAATTAACTGCCTAAATGACTACAGACCTATTGCATTAACATCTGTAGTGATGAAATGCTTTGAGAGATTGGTTCTCCAACACCTTAGGACATGCCTCCCACCAGACTTCAACAAACATCAGTTTGCCTATAGGGGGAAAGGTTGATAGATGATGCCATAGCTACTGCTTTACATTATGTAGCAAGCCATCTGGAGAAACCCAGAAACTGTCAGGATGCTTTTCATAGACTATAGCTTGGCCTCCAATGCCACTCTGCTAAGCATCCTTATCAAAAAGCTGACTGACTTGGATTTTCCCCTCTTCCATTTGCGACTGGACCAAAGACTTTTTGAGGGACCAGCCACAAACAGTGAGGGCTGGGTCTGTCATATCCATCTCTTTTAACTTAGGACTGGTTCCCCACAGGGGTGTGTGCTCAGTCCCTACCTGTAGTCACTGTACACAAGTGATCGTGTATCATCTGGCCCATCCACTGTGAACATTAAGTTTGCAGATGATACCACTGTACTGGGTCTTACTACAGGTGGAGACAAAACAGCATACAGGGGAGAGGTTCAAAAATTATCCACCTGGTGCTGAGAAAACAGCCTGCACCTGAACACAGCAAGACAAAGGAGACAGTGTTAGACTTCCAGAATAAGAGAGAGGGACCTGCCCCACTTTGCATCGAGCGGGGGCTGTGTGGAAAGAGTTTCCTCCTTTAAATTCCATGGGAGTCTACCTCAGTGAAAATTTCACCTGGAAAATCAACATGACTCAGGTGGCCAAAAAGGCCCAACAGAGACTCCACTTCCTCAGGGTCTTGCAAAAAAACAACATGGAACAATTGATGACCTCCTTTTACTAGTGCACAATAGAAAGCGTCCTCACTCATTGCATTATGGTGTGGTATGCTGGCTTGACAGCCACAGATAGAAAGACATTACAAAGGGTGGTGAGCACAGCACAAAACATTGTGGGCAGAGGTGATATTCAGACAGTTCTGACAGATTCTGGAGAACCGGTAGTGATAATTTTGATTGGTTCGGAGAACCGGAAAAACCATCACTGATTGGCTGACAGCATAGCCATACCCACTAAGCCATGCCCACAACCAATAGTAAAAAAAATTTGAATCCCACCACTGATCGTGGGCCCTCCCCTGATACCACTAGATGACATCACTATGACCTGTTGCCTTAGAAGAGTGAGGAAAATCCTCAGGGATGACTCTCCACATCCTTGTCAGCACTTCTTTATTCTCCTACTAACAGGAAGGAGCTATAGAAGCATAGGCTGAAAAACAGTTTTTATCTGTGGGCTGTCAGACTCCTGAATGGAATATAACTTTACAACAACATACTATGAGTGAGTTGTGGGGCCAGTGCGACATGCAATAAGTTCACATGGAGCAATAGGATTGTGGGTTTGTTAGTAGGATTCACTGGGTTAGGGATTTTCTATCTTTCACTGTGAGTTGTATTGTGTTGTGGGGGTGCACGAAGGGAGGCTCAGCCAATCTCATTGTGTTGTGGGGGTGCACGAAGGGAGGCTCAGCCAATCTCACTCTGACAATAAAGATTTGAACTGAATAGCAGTGTTCAGTGTTTATTTATTTATAATTATATTTATATACTGCCCTTTTCCGAAAGGACTCAAGGCGGTTTACAGGGCGATTAAAAACATGCAGTACAAAAATTAAAATTAAATTAAATTAAACCAATTAGCCCTACAAACATGTTTAAAACCCCTCAATCTAGGCCAGCTAGTGCAAAGAGCCAAGTCTTCAACTCCTTCCGAAAGGAGCGGAGGTCAGGAGCCGTGCGCAGGTCCACTGGGAGTTGATTCCACCAGGTGGGCGCTCCTATGGAAAAGGCCCTTCCCCTGGGCACCGCCCGACGACATTCGAATACTTGAGGGGCCGTCACAGAGAAGAGGGGGTCTACCTGTTTTCCAAAGCACCTGAAGGCCAGACACAGAATAATGGATGGAAACTGATCGAGGAGAGATTCAACCTAGAAATAAAGAAAAATTTTCTGACAGTGAGAACAATCAACCAATGAAACAGGTTGCCTTTGGAAGTTGCCTTCAGCACTGGAGACTTTCAAGAGACTGGAGAGCCATCTGTCAGAAATGGTGTAGGGTCTCCTGCTTTGGTGGAGGGTTGGACTAGATGACCTACAAGGTCCTTTCCAACTCTGTTATTTTGTTTTCCTTTCCTATAATATAAAATCCTAAAATGTGGAATAAAGTGGCATACAAGTTCAATAAGAATCACGTCCATGTATTTTATTGACAATTCAGTTGTCTCTATGGGGCACTGTTTCTTTTTAATTGCATGCATAAAGACTGTACACACCTCATACTGTAGCCATAACAGAAAAGGTCATTGCAGATATTTGAGTGTTAAAATATTTAAGAGTGTCCTTGTTATAAGAATTCTTTCTGAAGACCTAATAGGAAAAAAAAAGTTAAAAGGCAATCGATGGAATGTAGAAACAAAATGCCTTGACAGATCCTGGTCTAGCATACAAAGTTTGGAAGTGACCTTTTGCATATAGGAGAGGCAAAAGTAAAAAATGTAATAACTGTCTGAAATGGATTCAGTAATTTTTGATTCTGTATGGCTGATCATTAATTAGACCTTATTTCTCAACTCTGTTCTGTTATGTAGCACCATCAACTTCCTGGATTCATTTTTTTTTTGTGGGGGTGGGGGGTCTGGTTGAAAGTGTTGCTGAGAAATAGAAGTCTTTTGGAGTTAGAAGGACAAGACCTAGCATTGGGCTAAAATAGATATTTGTGATGTGATAAAGTTAAGGTTAATAAAGGTTTAACATTTAACACCATTCTCCAAATAGCATGCTCTATTTTTATGATGCTTTGGAAGACTCAGAAGCTTTCCACTGAAAGCCTTTGAAAACCTTCTGAGACCTTCTGAGGCACATCATTGCCATTTTCCATACAGTGCACCCTATTCCCACGGTGCATCAGAAGGTGTTCAGAAAGCTTCTGAAGTATTCCAAAACATTGCAAGAATGGAGTGTGCTATCTGGAGAACGGAGTGAGCAGCCTCATAAGGCTGGAAGAAGGCCTGATGTGGCCAGCTTACATAAGGCCGCTTGGCACACCTTCTGTCAGTAGCAGAAGGATCAGGGTTAATGTTAGATGGTTGTGAGGAATGCAGACAGTGGGGTCATTGCGCTGAGGTACTGGGGTGGTTGGTCACAGGGAGGGGCTTAGGGCAGTACTTGTCAGTGATGGCTTTGGGGATGAAGTAGAGGCTCAGGGGCAAAGGCAGCCAGCTGAGGCTGCTGAAGGCCTTGGGCCTCTACTGCTAAGGAGTGTGCATGGCTTCCACCATGTGGCGAGGCTCGATTGAGCAGCCTTTTGGGGTCTGCTCCCCTCCATCTCTGCCCTCTGGGGCAGTGGCTGCTTCTCTCCTCACTGATGCGAGAGATTCTTGTGCAATTTAGCAACTGTGAGCTGCTGCTTTCCTCTAAGTCTCAACCTGAAGAAACCAAAACTCTGCTGGAGCGGTGAGAGTGGACAGTGACTGGAGCTGAGTGTGGTGATTTTCAATTTTTTTTAAGGACTTCCCCAAAAGAAAATTTCCAGGAAAGAGGCTCTTTGGAATACCTTTAAGTGGCGATCGAAGAGTGACAGAGAAAAATTATACCTTAAAAACTATACAGTACAGAAAGACTGGGTGTACAAAGGTTACTGACAGGATTCCAAACAGGCATTTTAAAAGTGCTGGAAATCTGACTGTTTATTGGATATTTTGTTTGAATTAATTTGAAGGAGATGACTGGCAGAATAATTTTAAATTGGATTTTTAAGGTTGATTTTTGAAAGTGGACTTTCAACATTGATTTTTAAGCTGAAGACACCATGTACTGGTGAATGGATATATACTACTGGAGAATGGATATATGCTATGCTATACTTCTAGAAGGATAAAGTGACCTTGGACAATTCTGATAGGAGGAGAATAACTCTTGGAGGTCTTCCGTACTATTTACTGTTCTCTACTTATCTACTTTATGGTGACTAAAGGATCAACCTTGAAAACCTGGAGAATATCAGATGGTATGACTTTTGAATTCTGGAGCTAACTAACAAATTAAAAAATGGATTTAAAGAACTATGTGGAAAATTCCCTGGATTGTATAAAAGGAACCTATTGGCTAATTGTGGGATGCAAATTATTATATCTCCTGATGAACAATATTAAGATCAAGCAATCTTTGGCTTTGGGAAGTCAAAAAGAATAGACTCTGGAGCAGTGACAGATTACTGATAGAACACTGAATGCTACCTAGACTTTTTAAAATAAGGCAAGATGGCTCCTCGGGAAGAAATGGAGACACAAAAAGAAATCATGATCTTACTTCAAAACATTTATAACACGATGATGGGGACCTCCAAGGAGATAAAGGATTTATTACATGATATAATTGGAAAGACTGAAAATGGGCAACAAGAATTAATGAAGCAAGATAATAGAATCCAGAGAACAAGGAAGACAACTGTGAGCTTAGAGGATGAGATAGAATAGACGATACAACAAATACAACAAGGAGAAAAGAAGGAGGAGATAATAAAGTTGGGAGAAATAAAGGGAGAATATACACTAGAAAAATGGAATTGAAAAAAAATTGAAAGATATTTTTGGAAAAAAGATAGAAGACTTGGCAGATTTATGGGTAGATTGGCAGCAAAAAATATTGTGGAAAGAAATAAAGGTTGAGTTGAATGAAACTTCTAAGAGGATGAGAGATGATGGATAGGAAGGACTTTTCATAAAAAAAAGAAAAGAAAGTAAGGTTGGCCTTATTAAAAACCAAAATAGATAAAAAGTTTAGAAATAGGGGGAATATTGTTGTATTTTTACTTAAGACATTTAAAGTGAATATTAGAGGTTAAGATTAGAGTTTGAAAAAGAATGTTATTAGGTATGCTCAAAAATAGCTGTTACTATTAGAAGGATGTAGCAAATCTTGAATAATTGAAAAATGAAGGATTATGTGCTAACGTATAACAACATTAGATTAATGTAGTAACTTGCAAGATTGGTTGTACTAAAAATTGGAATAGATAAAAAATTCAGAAATGGGGGAGTATTGTTATACATATTTTTACCTAATACATTCAAAGTGAATAGTAGAGGTTAAGATCAGAGTTTGAAAAGGGCATCATTAGGAATGCTCAAAAATATAATGTTATCACTATTAGGATGCAGTAAATATTGAATAATTGAAAATGAAGGATTATGTGCTGATACAGTTATATATAACAACATTAGACCATGCAAGTTTGATTAATCTAGTAATTCTTATTGTATTAATACTGCTTTTGTATCAAAATGAATGACATTCGGACACCACACCATTCACAAAATGATACTGATGTATGTTTAAAAATAAAAAATTACCAAAAAATCTGAAATTCAACAGGCTAAGCTTTAACAGCAAGACCTCAAAATTGGCATATTTATTCCTTTAAGCCCTTCATAGGGATGTTGTTTACATTGAACACTCCTATTCGAATATATCCACCTTTGTGCAAATTGTGTTTATTTATATGTCATGCTTCGCTTTCAATTCTTGTTCCTCATTTTGGGTAATTCCAATTATCATCATCTTGAAACAAATGAGTTTTTCTGTCTGAGATGATAATGAAAGTTAATGCTGCAGATCTACAGTATTTAGCAGCTTTTCAACAACACAGCAGCATTTTGGGCATCTATATTTTCAAAAAAACATAGATGTATAAGCAGAATTCTGTAGAGATTCTCAGCCACCCAGGTCATGGTTGTCCCAAAGGTGCTTTTTCAGGAGGCAACTGGACGTCCTTGTTTTTTCTTCAAAGAAATTTTGCTTCTCATCCAAGAAGCTTCTTCAGTTCTGACAGGATAATGGGACCAAGATGCCATACAGAGAGTCACATATGCTCTGGTGACCTCCCACCTTGACTACTGCAATGTGCTCTACATGGGGCTGCTCTTGGGGACCACGCGGAGGCTTCAGCTGGTGCAGAATGCGGCCGCGCGAGTTGTGATGGGAGCTTCCCGATACTCCC
>JANHFR010005248.1:48254-58996 GCA_032468015.1 Mimophis mahfalensis | reverse complement strand
GGGTGGGGGGCAGGATTCCGGGTGGGGTGGGGTGGACGGAGGCACGGAGGAGGTGCAGGGCCAATTTTTCAGGTAAATCTCCGCTTTGTGTTTTCCAACTTTCCAGGCGGCTGGCATCACTGACCCAAGTATAAGCCGAGGACAACTTTTCCAGCTCATTTTCAAAGCTGAAAAACTTGGCTTATACTTGAGTATATACGGTAATTCTTATTTATTTTACTTTATTCTTCTATACAGAACATTGTTATACCTATCTACCTAATAATAGAATTGGAAGAGAGCAATTGGTGAATTCAGTCCATCCTGTCTTTTTAAATTGTCCATAAAATATGGTTGTCCAAATTCTGCTTTAACATAGGGAGAGGTAGAGAGCTCATTTCTTTGCTTCACACATGATTCTACTAGTATATGGATTTTAGAAACACACATATTCAGTTATATTCTGCCTTCTGTAAAAAAACTGTATTTTCCCACATTCTGTTGTTTTGGGATGATGGAGAAAAACAGATCTTGACCACTGTGGTATGGCATTTTTAAAAATACTTCAAGGGTGTTATTATATTTTCCTCTAACTTCCCTTATCAACATGAAATATTTTGAGCATATTTCCAATTCTCTTTCTCTGATTTAGCTTCTAATTCAATGATCATTCCCATTTCCCTTTCTGAACTTGTTCTACCCTGATTATGTATTTCTTAAATGCAGGAAACAGGTTTTTGAGGTGGTGTCTAACCAATGAAGAATAAAGTGGAACAATTATTTCCCATGATTTAGAAATTACATTGCTGTGTAATTTCTAAATCGTGAGAAATAATTGTTCCACTTGATTGCATATTATGCATATTAAAAAACATTTTAAATTGCACTTGCCTTTTTTGTAGCTACATTACGCTACTCATAATTCTGTTTGCAATCAACTACCATTTCAAGGTCTTTTTTGGGAAATATTATTTCCAAACTTTCCCATTTTATACCTGCATTTTTGATTTCTGTTCCTAAATTATGAATCTTCTCCATCAAAAAATGATAGAAAACAACAGCAAGAAAGGGAGAAAAAACTTTCTCTTCAGAAATCCATCTACAATTCTACATTTTTGATGCATATTGCATCACTTTCAAGATGCTTGCAGAACGATTTATTTCAGAGGTTCCCTAGACTCTTCCCATGATCAATGTCAGTCTGACTGAACTATAGTGCTCCAGATAAATCTTTCTCCTTTTTTGAACGATATGCACATTTGCTCTCCTCCTCTGTTTGGGCAGTTTGTTCATTCTTGACAATTTCCCCAAATAATATATCAAGGTTTATTCAGATCATTAGCAAATTCCTTCAGTACATTGGGGCATAGTTAAACTGGCCCTGAAGATATTCATTGTCCATAGTATCTGTCAATCTCAGACATCAGCACTAATTCTACCTTCTGCGCTTTTGAGTTGTTTGGAAAATTGCATATCCTCCTCTTGTTAAAGATTAATACAGAACAGAAGTTAGCTAGCTTTTCTGTTAATTTTCTAGCATTGCAGACTTGGATCTACAATGCTGTTAACAACTAAATGATGAACCTTGCATCTGATCTCAGATTGACGGATCAGTGTTGAGCCCAAAGCCAGGATGCCAGACAATCTTGATCAACCAAGAAGATGCTTTATTTACAAATATTCACAGAAGCCACGAGGTGGGTGTACTACAGAAGTGAAACCGAAAGTAATACAAGCAGAGTAGACACAAGGAGCAGGAGTGGTTTCTATTGTATGTGTGTGTGTGCCCTCTGGGTGTAGCTACTACCCATATTTATAGTGTAACCTTTAACAATGATTGACAGCTCACATGACTGTCTTGTGACTGCAGGAGTTGGGCTTGCACCTGCATAGAGCCAAACTCCCTGTCTCCAGGCTTTTAGTGTGGTGTGGCCTAAAACCCTGTCGGCCATTTTAAATGCACCTTACAGCATATAGATATTATCATTTTAATATGGGAATGTAAAAATCCTAACATTTTCTTCCTGTTAGTTGTTTGTATATATTGGCATTTTCTCCCATGTTAACACAGTGCTGAAGCCAACATGATGCTATGTGCATTGTGACCCACACACAATCCCTATCTTTTCATATCTGCATTGTGATGCGAAATATAAGTACTTAAAGAAAAGAGCATGCATCACAAAATTAGCATATGCAGTTTCACTTGTTTCCCCTTGCCCACACTGAAATGGCTTATTTTGGCTTGATTACTAATCCCTAGTATATTAGTGATTCTTTGTTTGTTGTTGTTTTACATTTAATTCCTTACTTAGTTTTGCTCTTATTTGGTGACCAGTATTTTTTTTTAATATACGGTGTGTTTCTTTTTTATATATTCCACTTTAGCTTTTTCACTTTATTGCATTTATTCTATTGTTGCATGGTTGTTGATGTTGCTATGTTGCTATTGTGTATTCTTCTCAGACTAAAGCTGTTTTTTAAAAAGAAACAGTAGAACAGGCTCAATTGTAAGACATTCAGAATATTCATTTACTGGGCGGTTACAGAAAATGAATGGAAGAATGAATGAATAGAAAACAGATACAAATATTCTGAAATAAAAAGCTATTCAGATTCAGCTGTCAGTTATATCCTTTTTCAAACTCTATGCATCTAAAAGACTACAAACAGGAAATTGCCAAGTTGTTTAGATAAGTCTCAGAATCTGGTTTGAAACAAATGCAGTATGATTCCCTCCCCAGTTTTAACCTAGAAATTGGTCTATTTTAGACAGTTTTTATTTAAACATCAAATACTTGTAACACAAATCCGGGATCTTGAAAGCATTTGGAAAGACTACTGGATGTGTGAGACATTCCAGAGTGTTTTGTTTCAGTAAGGATGACTTCATATCCAATCCAACTCAAGGAAAGGATTGGCCCAGATTTATGCCTTGGCCTGATGGGAGGCTGTTAAACTGCTTAGAGGAGAATGGATCATGATAGAAAGAGACTCAGCACACTAAGTTCTTCCAACGAAGGTTCGTTTATTCTGCAGATATAACACAGGAAGTGTTCAATCAGGTCAATTATTAGACCATGAGAAAACTCCAATGAGTCTTCCCTTCATATAGGAGTTTGGTATTGTCAGTTAGCCAGTGTTCAGGAAGGATTTTCAACATTTCATGGGCAGTTCCTGACTTTCCCCATCCAGGCTGTCTCCCAGTTGGTGTTAGTGTGGTGTGGCACCCAGGCAGACATTTTAAAGCACACTAAAACATGAAATATTTATTTATTTATTTATTTATTTATTATATTTATATACCGCCCTTTTCCAAGAAGGACTCAGGGCAGTTTACAGGCCTTTAAAAACATGGAATATAAAAATTAAAAACAGATTAAATCAGAACATAGCCCAACATAAATTTAAAAAAAACCCTCAGTCTAGGCCGGCTAGTGTGAAGAGCCAGGTCTTCAACTCCTTCCGAAAGGAGCGGAGGTCAAGAGCTGTGCGTAGGTCCAGTGGAAGCTGATTCCACCAGGTGGGAGCTCCTACAGAGAAAGCTCTTCCCCTAGGCACCGCCTAGGTGGTAGTAGAAATACAATAATGACTATCATTAAATTATATTTAACAGAGGCCAAACCCACTGTAAATGTTTGCCCAGCTTTCTTGAAGATCAAGCAGTACTCAGCACTTGCTCTGAATCCAGGCAATTTCAATCAGTAGACTTCTTCAAAGTTTGCAGACATACAAAGGAATTAAAAGAAACTTCTTGATATTCTTAAGGATTATTATCTTAAAATGGGTGGTAGTAGAAATTACTAAAAGGGCAAGTTATTTGGCTGACTTGTCAAGTGGAATCCTGTCTGGAATCCATTATTGATTCATGATAGACATCCAACCTTTATCATGAACATCTGGGTGGAAGTTAGAGAATTGCCACTGTGAAAGACAATATACTGTGCTTCCAAGTTATATTCAAGAGAGGGGGGAAATATTCATAGGGCATTCAGAGCTAAAATGCCTGCACAAGTCAGTTTGAAACCTGGCTTTAAAAACATTGGATATAATCCTCAGAGTAGAGATGGTATTCAGCCAGTTCCGACAGGTTCCGGAGAACTGGTAGCAAATAATTTTGACTGATTCAGAGAATCACCTCTGATTGGCCGACACTGGAAAATACCATCTCTGATTTGCTCACAGCATAGCCACACCCACTAAGCCACACCCACAGAACCGGTAGTAAAAAAAATTGAATCCCATCACTGCCTCAGATCCTATTTTTGCTCAATGGGCAGACTAAGTTTTTCTGATTTCCTTGGAATTACGGTAATGATCTACAAAGTGAAATTATCATGAGCACTTATATTTGTCGCAAATATGTAATTAAATCACCCAAAATACATTCTACAGCATTTGGGATCACCTTAGAAGTGTTCTAGAGTGTTTCCAATTCATTTGAGGCAATGATAATGCCCAGAGGTCTCGACCAGCATGCTCTATGAAAGAAGAATGGAGAAAGAACATTACAGAATAGCAATGATTCATTGATGCATAATTTAAACTGGAAAGAAAAACCACGGAGTAAAACCACAGGTATAAACTTTCGCCACTTTGTTTTTCGTGCTTTTTATTATAAGCATAATAATCCCAAACAGGGTACAAAAATAGGATTAAATACCATAAAATTGCATTAGCTTAAAGCCATAACATTCTATCATAATAATATTGCTGCCATAAAACCCATAAAAAGTACCACATACAAAAATGATAACATTGCAAACTATTAAAACCAGGACAACAGGAATAACAATGAGAGTCATCCCAGCATATATTCAATTAAAAGCCTGGATGAACAAATAAATGTTCAGCAGGTGCTAGATGTTTAATATAAGGGCCTGCCCCAGCTGGTCCCTCAGGAAAGCAGAATTCTTGATTCCACCGAGTTGCATCAAAAGAACTTTTATTCAGAGAAAGTGGTTGCAGTAAAGTCACGGAGAATCTGAAAAAAACCACACAAAGCACAAAGCAAATCATCTGTTTCCCCAAACCCAACTGCCCTGACCAATCCACCGGCAGCCAATGTGATGCTGCAAGGGTGTTTTGAGAATGCTCAGGTGGCTGGCAGATAACAGGTTACTCTCAGGACAAAACAGCCTTGGAACCAGGGTGGAAATAGCTGGAAGGGAGTCTGCTCCATTTCCGAAGACAATTCCCCACCCTAATTCCCAAGTGGTTACAGCAAAAACAAAAACATGAGAAAAAGGCCAGTGAACCTTCCTCCCTCCCCTCCAGCAGAACGGCAGGACATGACAGTGGACCTGACCGTTTACATGTTAAGGTGACAAGTATAATTTAACAGGGAGGGAAATTCACAGTCAAGTCCACTGCCTTGAGTAGAGTCCATTGCAGCATGCGGCACAGTACAGCCTGAGAAAGGTGGAGCCATTCCACCAGATCCCATTGACCAATCACTGTTTATGACAAATCACACCAAGTTCAGTTATTCATATTCAGTCAAGACGTGCTGAAATCATAGACTGTGATCAAGAGCAAAGTTACATTTAATAAACTCTTGTTGACTTTCTTCGGGTTAATGGGCTCAGTCATATGAATACTGCAGTCATATGAATACTGCAAGGACTGGCAAGATGCCATATGTTTCTGCCTCTGTGTTATCTTAGTCAACATACGGTAATATCCAAAAATGCATAAATAGAAATAGAAAAGGCTAAAGAAAAAAAAAGGGGGGGGTGCAAACAGCAATAGCAATAGCACTTAGACTAATACACCACTTCACAGTGCTTTACAACCCTCTCTAAGCAGTTTACAGATTCAGCTTCACCTCAGAAGGATGGAAGGCTGAGTCAACCATGAGCTGGTCAGAATCAAACTGCTAGCAGTGGGCAGAGTTAGCCTGCAATACTGCATTCTAACCACTGTGCTACCACAATGAAGAATATTGCTTCCCACATTTTTGTTAGATCTTGACACTTCCACAACATAAGAGCCTTCTTCATCTCCAGAAGTCAGCATAGTGTGTAGAGTTTTGCAGACTTTTTTTTTTTTAAAAAAAAGCTGCATTATGTTTCTGTGACCCCGACAAAGGAAACAGGAGAAAATATTCACTCCCTCCAAGAACTATTAGTCCCTATTTCATTTAATTATTTTCCCCTGTGACTTTATGTCATAGGCACATTTAAAATGAAGGTGGATTCAGTTAATTTAATTATTGTCCCCTGTGGAGTAGTGCAAAGAAAAGGTACCTTAATAGATGTTTCTAATGTGAACATATGTAGCCATTATTATAACAGGCATGGTTTTCTATTTGCACCACTCATGCATTCTGGTTTTACAGGACATTAAAACACTAGCTCTACATTCACCCAAAGCTAAAGTTGATCAGAAGACAGTGATATACACAATTTCACATCTGAGCAAGAATACACAACATCACATTCAGGTTTCCAGTTCTCAGCAATAAATCAAAACAAAAGTCATCAGTAGGAAATCAGATTGATTAATGTCGTCAAGGGTTTGATACAGGAATGGACAGAAGTCTATGTTCAGTGCACGTCTGATTTATTTAGTTATTTATATTTATTAATCACATTTCTATTTTCTGCCCATCTCACACAAGCAACCCTGGACAGTGTAGAACAATTGGATAAAACTGCAAATACAGGTGTTCCTTAAGATACAAACCTTCTTTTAGAGACGGCATTGAAAAAAATGACTTATGACTAATCCTTTCACTTACCGCTGTGGCAGCCTCCCTGCATCAAAATTTGGGTGTTTGACAACTGACATCTATTTAGAATGGTTGCAGCATCCCTGGGTCACAGGATCGCCATTTGCTATCTTCTCAGCTGGCTTCTGAGAGGCAAAGTCAAGGAAGGAAGCTGGATTCACTTAATTACACTGTGATCTACATAATGACCATGGAAAAAGGGTTGTAAAATCAGGTGTGACCAGGAGTGGGATTCAAAACTTCCAGCAACTGGTTCTCTGCCCAGTTGCTGGGTGGGCATGGCCATGGTGGGCATGGACTAGTCAGGCCCCTGCACCATGGTGAGGGGGCATTTTTGCCCTCTCCAGGCTCCAGAAGCTTACCTCAAGGCTCTGGGAGGGCTAAAAAGGCCTCCCCTGGACTCTGGAGGTCCTCTGGAGGCCACAAACAGGCCTGTTTTGCAACTTCCAGGACTTCCAGGAGACCAGTTTTCACCCACCTCGAGCCTCCATGTGGTGGTCCCTGCACTTACCTGGATTCCAAAATGGGCTGTGTGGAGACTCCTTGGAAGGGTGGAGTGGGGTGGGCAGGGCCAGCCAGTCTAACTACTGATTCGGCAAACCAGATGTAAAATTAACATCCAGTTTTCCTGAACTGGCTCGAACCAGCTGAATCCCACCCCTGGGTGTGACTCAGTAAAGGCTGTCTTGCTTAGTGATAGAACATTCTAGTCAAAATTGTGGTTGTAAGTTGATGACTAGACATAAATTAAGAAAATATCATTGTTAAAGGATAGAAAAGTAATTGTTAAACTAATATTATCAAAATATTAAAGAATACAAAGTCCATGGAGAAAGCCAGAACATCAGTCACAGTGGAGCCATCTAAAAATGTCTCCAGTTCCCAAAGACCCCCAAGTCTAATGATATAACTAGATCTTGAGGGACATCCTAAATGATAGCAGGGAAGGAGTGAGCCCAACTTGAGGAAGGAGAATGTTCCATAAGGAGGGTGCCACAGTGGAGAAGTCCAGTCTCCAGAGACCCACCAAATGCAAGTCCCTGATTGATGGAACCCTTAAACATCCCTTCCCTTCCAAATCTAATGGGATGGATGATATACTTGGGGAGAGGCAATAATCCATTTTAATTAATTGGATTAATGGATTAATTCATGCATCTATTCTCTCCGTTTCCTGTATCCATTGGTAATTAAAAAATAATAATAAAGTGCATATAAATATGCACTTGAAGCATTCCAAATGCTTCAAGTCTACAAATTCATTGTTTTATTGACTTAACTGAAAAAGAAGCTTTCAAACAGGTTATCCTTATATGTTTTTGCGTGCACTTAAACAGCATCTTGACTCTGAGAAATATGTCATAAAACTTAGAGGTCAGTGGGCAACAGGATTTCCAAAGATCTGAGACCAAACCAGCTTGCTCCTGGTTGTATTTAATTCCTGCCATCTTGCCATAAAATCATGAAATCTGGCGAAATATGACATTACCAAATAGAGGAATTTAAGACACATAAAAAAAGTCCAGGATTAGCATAAAGATACACATTATAGTAAACTCTTATTGCTGTAATTAGACCTGTAATTGTTCCAGCAAGAATTGTGCTATATAACAAATAAGCCTATGATGGTATAGTGGTTCGAATGTAATACTGCGAGTTAACTCTGCTGATTGCCAGCAGTTCAGTCTTGACTGGCTCAGCCTTCCATCCTTCTGAGGTTGGTAAAATGAGGATCCAGATTGATGGAGACAATATGCTGACTTCATAAACCACTTAGAGAGGGCTGTAAAGCACTGTAAAATGGTATATAAGTCTTAAGTACTATTGCTATTGCTAATCTCATATTGATTATTTAATAAAAATGCCCCAGTAGAACCAACATATGCACAACACATAAAATGTGTTCTGTGTCAAGCTCAAAACAAAATCTCCAGGTTGTTCACTGAAATATATATTGAATAGGCCAGATTTCACAGAACAAGCACCAAATCAGTTTAAAGTGTTTTCTCAGAACAAAACTTGAAATGTTTCAACGGTTTCACTTGCAGGAATCCATGGGAACATGGGAAAGGCCTTTTGCAGGATAATCTGCAGATTTACATTGATTGATTGGTTGATTGGCAGTGACTGAGAACAGAGGGAGACGAAGGGAGGGATCATTTATTCCTTAAAGAGGCTACTCTGTATGAAACCCAAACATAAAAATTCTTCCTTGCTAGGTGGCCAATATTGATATCATAAATTAATTTGTATTTAGTTTACAGGTAGTCCTCAACTTATAACCACAACTGACCCCAAGATTTCAGTTGGTAAGTGAGACATTTGTTAGGTGAAAATGTCCCATTTTACAACCTTTCTTCCCACAACTATTAAATGAATCACTGTAGTTGTTAAGTTAGTAATAAGGTTAAGTGACTCCATTGACTTTGCTTGTCAGAAGTTCATAAAACGGTCTCACATGACCCTGGGACACTGCAACCTTCATAAATACAAGTGAGTTGTCAAGAGTCCAAATTTTGATCATGTGACCTTGGGGATGCTACAGTGGTCATCTGTATGAGAAACGGTCATAAGTCACTTTTTTTCAGTTCCATTGTAACTTTGAACAGTCACTAAATGAACTATTATAAATTGAGGAATATCTGTATTGGTATTAATACCTGAGGGATATGATGATGATGATGATGATGATGATGATGATGATGATGATGATGATGATGAACCTCTTTAACAGAAAGCAACATATCTGCTCCTATGTAGTTCATAAGTAGGAACAGAAAAAGAGATCCATTTGTTTTTCTCAGCACCTTTGCCATGAAATTCATGTTTTTGTCCTGGTTGAGTTTTACTACAGAACAGAATCTCGTTGAGAACCTTTGACATAATAAATAGAATCAATAAGAGCTGAAGGTGGATTTATTTTTCTCCCACACAGAGGGAGTTATGAAGTGAATATTACTGTTCTTTAGAAATTGCTTCTCCTCTTTACCAGAAAAGGTTTTTGGAAAGAAAAGATCACAGGGTCAACTCTTTCATTTGTTTGGTTTCGTGTGTCTAACTCCCTTTCCCCATTATTCTGTCTCCACGACATGCTTCCTGCCTCTCTTCCTTACTTTTTTTTTAAAAAATAACACCTTCCTTTCCCAGCATTTCCTTGCAAACTGGGAGATTGTCTCCTGCTGCCCTTCACAACTTTTAGCTCTTCAAACAAATCATTCTCTGAGGTTGTGGGGAAAAGGGTAATGAAACCCCAGCAATTAGCCAGCATTACTGTTTTCATAGGCATTTCAAAGAAGGCCCTCCCATTTTATAATGGCTAGTTCAGTTTCACTTAGGTCTATCTCACATGAACAGAATCAATTTTAGTTATGATCCATAAGCAGCTATTCGGAGTGGCATTTTGTAAATTATTTATAGTAATAGCAATACTTAGAATTATATACTGCTTCATGGTGCTTTACAGTCCTCTCTTAGCAGGTTAGAGTCAGCATATTGGCCCCAGCAATCTGGCTCCTCATTTTCACTGAGCTCAGAACGATGGAAGGCCAAGTCAACCATGAGCTGGTCAGGATTGAACTGCTGGCAGTCCGCAGAGTTAGCCTGCAATACTGTATTTTAGCCACTGTGTGGCTCTTGTAAGAGTGTAATTTTGTAAGTTACTTATAGTCTGTGCGGTTTGGAATCTGATACAAGCTTATGGCTGAAATAGCTTACCTCCTTCTTAGGGCTGAGAAATAGTAACTGGCCCTAGTTGGCTTTGTGCTGAAAGTGAGACCAGATCTCATAGTCTCCTGGTTTATAGACTTCTCTTACCACTACATCCAAACTGGCTTTCACTACTATTAACGTAGCTTGACTGATTAGTCAATTGATCATATCAAAACTAGAAATCATTCTAGTACAACATGAAAGCAGAGAGGAAAAGTTGAATTGAGCCTTGGTGGTTCAGGGAGATAATGCCTCCTTAAGTACTACCAGCTGCCTGCAATTAGTGCAGATTCGACTCCCACCAGGCTCAAGGTTGACTCAG
>JANHFR010005248.1:6930-28146 GCA_032468015.1 Mimophis mahfalensis | reverse complement strand
AAGGCTGAGTCAACCTTGAGCCTGGTGGGAGTTGAACCTGCACTAATTGCAGGCAGCTGGTAGTACTTTAGGAGGCAATTATCCCTCTATACCACCACAGCTCTTAGAGGAGAGGATTTATGATCTTAAGTTCAGAGGGAATGGATTGTTTGAGTTTTCTCCGGCACTGACATGACAAATGAAACATGAGTTAAAAGTCTAAATAAGTTTATTGAAAATAAAACAAAAAATTAACTTGCTACATTTCTAAATAATGAACACAGCTTACCGGAGCTGCTCACAGGAGGAAGGACAAAGAGAGAAGTGAAAGTAAAGTTCTGCACAAACTCAGAAAAGTGATTACACATAAAGGAATTTACTAACTAATCCAAACATGGCTTAATCACATGTACATACCATAGCAACCAGATAAGTTCTACTGCAGAAAACAGAAAGTGCATTCAATATTGCTAGTGTTTACAATTTGCAGCTTGGCTGACAAAATCATACTGTGACAAGAACAAATAATCTTGGAAATGTTCAGGGTTTTCAATTCTGCTATTCAGAAGATCACTAAAGATTAAATTTGTAAAGCACTCCCACTAGCTTTCCCTCACTTTTTCACCCCAAATCATTTCATCACATTTATTTTCAGGTTCCATTAATTCTAACACAGGTCTAGTCCTCTTCATCCAACATATCTTTGAAGGGAAAGTCTGTACATTGTGATCAGGAAGTCTATAGAACTGTGGTTAAAAATTCAACCTCCTTTGTGTCAATTAGACATTTCTGGATCTGATTGTTTCTCTAGGGGTGTTTTGTGCAAACATGAATGGTTTTGTAGGTTTTTTTTTAATTGGATGTGATGTAATGCATGTTTGGATTTCTGCATGTTGGCCCATGACCATATACCGTATTTTTTGGACCATAAGACGCACCTGACCATAAGATGCACCCAGTTTTTAGAGCAGGAAAACAAGAAAAAAATATTCTGAACCAAATAGTACATGTATACTAAAATATTTAGCTCCGTCGTTCTGAGAGTGCTTGCCCCTGCTCGTGCGTGTGCTAGACAGCATTTGGACCATAAAATGCAACCTCATTTCCCCCCCACTTTTGGGGGGGGGTGAGTCGTATGGTCCAAAATTTATGGTAATTTAATAGAATTTCATCCAGTTCCATAGCATATTTTTATTCATATCACAATCACTCTTCAGTTTCTCTAATGCTCTGAATCTTAAGTGTTACTTGTAATGACATATTTTAGGTTAGAGTCCAGTGTTACAGGCTAATTCTACTGATGGCCAGCAGTCTGATCCTGACTGGCTCAAGTTTGACTCAACCTTCCATCCTTCTGAGGTCAGTAACATGAGGACCCAGATTGTTGGAGGCAGTATACTGACTCTGTAAACCACATAGAGAGGTCTGTAAAGCACTGTGAAATGGTACATAAGTCTAAGTGCTAAGTGCTATTGCTATTTTAGACTAGACTAGACTAGAACAGAAAAGAATAGAGCAGAATACAAAAGAATAGAATTATTTATTGGCCAAGTGTTATTGGATACACAAGGAATTTGTCTTTGGTGCATAAGCTCTCAATATACATAAAGAAAAAATAAAATACATTCATCAAGAATCATAAGATACAACACTTAATGATAATCATAGGTTACTAATAAGCAATCAAATCATACTAGGAAACAAACAATACAAAGTGTAAAGATATAAGCCACACGGTTACAGTCATTTTGCTACTGACATTTTATTCTATACACGTATATATGTGTGTATACACATATGCACTCACACATATGTATATACATACACAGAGATGCATGCGTGCATACACGCACACACATTTTTTTCTGCCATTATTCTCATACGCTACTGTTTTCACTTTATCAAAACACCAGGCATCCCTTTTCATATTTTCCATAAGTGTAACTCCACATGCATCTTTGACCTTTTATAATTTATTTATTTCTTCAGTTTTTAAAACAGCCAATCTTAACCAGTCATGGTTGTAATCATTAAGTGGGTCAGTTAGCTGGGTCGTTATGCAAAGGGAGTGAAAGAGCTATCTGCTGAAGGAGGGCAAGCAGCTCACCTCTGGGTGAAGTAGGGAAATCCTGCACTGGGCCAGAGAAAGGAAATTTGGACCCCAACAATCTAAGTTTCATTTCTCTTATAACATAATTAGTTATGTTAGGATGCTCTTTGCCAAGCATCTTCCGTATCTCTTTATATCTCCATTGATTTACTCTGTTTGGGAATCAATTCATTTTTTAATTTTTATGCAGAACTTGTCTTTTTTCTCCCCCATGTATTTGTTCTACTTTCTCTCTCGTTACTTTCTCTTGTTTCTTTTCTTCAATGACAAATTTTCTTAAGATCTACCAAATAAAGTCTGTCCCAGATTTAGAACCTCTCATTATTCTCGCATTCTTCACTAAATTTCTTTTGCATTCGGCACTAAATCTCTCAGTCTTTCATCACAATCAAAGACGTTATGCCTTCGGATTTAGCTTCTTTCCTTTGCCATCTTATATATGAATACATATTTGTTTGTTTGTTTTTTAATCAAAGCAACTTAATCTTCTTTCTTAAATAAATCTATCTCTAGGAATTATCCCCACAATACTCTTTTGGAATGGGAAGAAAATAGTTTTCAGCTCCCGAAAGAGATGGGGCTAATTATTTTCCTTTCACTTAGTTTTTGATCTTGCAAAATGCAAGTTTTGTTGGACAGATTATGGTATGCAAAATATATCAGATGAAATTTTCAGGAGAAAGAGGGTGCATTTTTACATGGATCTCTTGTTGTGAATGGAAAGCTAGTCCTTGACTTAAAATGGGTTGCTTGATGACCATTCAAAGATATGAGGGCCCCAGGAAAAAATTATTTACAATCTGTCCTTGTAGTTATGACTGCTACACCACAACCATAGTCATGTGATTGCACTTAGGGTGCTTGACAACCTGTTCACCCTTAAGACTTACACTGTTTGCACTCAATACTTAGAAAGTTAATGGGGAAACTGGCAAGCAAGCTGCTGCCACTTGCAGGAAAATGTTCCCTTCCATACTGTGAGGGGATAGAGAAATGAAATATTTCAAATGCAAGCTTCTTTGCTAAGCACAGCACAGCACAGCAGTTTTTTGCATCCCATCCCTCAATGCACCACTGCACAGAAGGAAACTCTCCATCACTTGGCTGAAGGAAAAAAAAACAAACTTGCATCCTGAAGATCCAAACTTCTTTTCAGCCTTTCTACTACTGTATGCTGCCCCACTTCCCACACATCCATGCATGAACGGCAACAGTTCTACAGGTGTTTATTCAGCCTCCCCTAAATAGATCCTCAAAAAGCATCTTTGTACGTCTGGATTCTGAGCTCAGTACGGCCAGAATCATTGGGTAACAGAGTCCAATGGGTAGATATGAAGTCCGGGAAATCAGTCTATGATTCGAACCAGTCAGCGTACATGGCAAAAGGACACAAGGCTTGGAACTGGCCACTGTTGCCCCAGCAATGCTCAAGTCCCCAGCATAGGATTAAGTAGGCCACAGTGGTGCAGCCTCTCATGAGAGACAAGGTTACCTTCTCATGAATAGTCAGGTTGGCATTGTGCTTGTCCCTTCTCTGCTCTACCTGTCCTTGAATCAGGAGGAGGTGCAGACTTCACCTCCTTATTGCTAACAGGTGGCAAATGCTCCTGGTACTCACCTGGAGCCTCCTTGCCAACTTGCTGAGTGAACTTTGCCTCACCTCTGCCTGTTGCTCATCCAATCGACCAGCTGAGGCTGCTCCCTCAGGCTAATGCTCTTCGAGCCCCAATCCTGACCCAACACTCGGCTCTGTCCTTTCCTCTGTGGACTCAAACTCACCCTCCTTCTCTGAACTCAAAACCAAAGAGGGGTCTGGGGTGGATCCCTGACATGTTGAGAAACATCATGTTTGTTAGCTTTTCATCCAGAAAGCTAGCAAACACAATATTTCTCAACAGTAGAACGACTCCAGTTTTTTTTTTCTTGCCTTCAGAAACATTGCAAGAGCTGGTACTCTGAAAGAGCCCCTTTCTACCCTTCAGAAACATCACACTCACAAGCTTTCTGGCTAAAAAAACAAGTAAATGCAGTATTTCTGAAGGGTAGAAATGCTGTTCTGGCTTTGTCTAAAATCTGCTTTTTTCAAGAGGCAACCGGACTTTCTTCTTTTTCTTTGAAAATGTTTCACTTCTCATCCAAGAAGCTTCTTCAGCTCAATGAAATGTCTTCAAAGAAAACCCAGAAAATCCAATTGCCTCTAGAAAAAAGCAACCTTGGGACAACCATAACCTGGATGACTGAGAATCTCCATAGACATTTAGTCATGTACTTTGGGATGAACACCCTTCGAATGGTGTGGAAATATTGAATGGGTTTCCAGGGGGAAAAAATATAGACTATGGGGATTATTTGTGCTTCAGTTTCAGATGCAAGACTCCTCCACAACAGCCTGCACCTGTGTTCAGCAGTGAAGGGATACAGGGCAGAAAATATTCTGCAGAAAGCACAGCTCCAACTTCTCGCTGGCTCAGGTGACCCTGAGGACACAGATAAACCTCCTAGTAGCCTCAACGACTCTCTAAAAGAATGCAAATGACCAGCTGCAATGAATTTCATTGAATGAGAAGTGAAATTCTTCGAAGAAAAACAAGAAAGTCCATTGGCCTCTTGAAAAAAAGCACCTTTGACACAACCATGGCCTGGATGACTGAGAATCTCCATAGACATTTGTTCCGTCTTTCTATACCCTTCAAAAAGATGCATAATGGGGAGCATCCTGACCTCTTTCAGCAGATAACTCATTCATTCCATCCACTTAATGACCCACATGGTCGCTTAGTAACTACCACTTGAAGGGACAGGATTGCGATTGTTGAGTGAGGAGATCACATGGTTGGTTGCCTTACTTAACAAATGCAATTTATGAACAAGATGCCCAATTCAATAGTGTTCATAAGTCAAAGATTAGCCAAGTTCCTTTCAGAATTTTTTTGAAAAAAATGTTTTTCTGTATATATTTCACTCTAGTATACATATTTTTCTGATATTATTCTGTGACACATATGCTGCATGTACTTTCCTGAAGCAAACCCCTGAACAAATAAATTTTGCCACAAAAGCATGATATGATTTTTCTCTAAGTTCAGGAGGATGTAAATAAGATAAATCTTAACAATTGCTCTTGAAAACATTTTTTTCCTAAAAGCTCATTTGTGTAGCAGTAATTCCACTAAAAGGAGAAATGACAAGATAATTTTAAGTCTATCAACCTTGCATATAGATAATTTGCTAACCATAAAAGCACAAAAGAAAAGCATGTTATCAGTCCCTGAACTCCACTTTATAGAAAATTGAGCGTGGAAATGTAGGTATATATTTTTTCCTGCATCAATGTTTCCCCCTACTTCCTAGCAACTGTTCTTACAAATAGTTATTCTGTTTGTGCAACTGAACTTAATCTCTGGAGAAAACTATGCTTTCCTGAATTTGTTATAAGATAAAAAATATCATTATAGCAATCCTAAGAGACCAATCCTAGTTCTTAAATTTGATCAAATTCTTCCTCTTAAACAGGTAGCTTCAAATTATATTATTTCTTGCCAGAAATATTAGCTTAACCCTATTAGCTTGCTGTGGATAATACCTCATTTCTCATTAAAAGTCATTTGGAAAGCATATTAAATAGGGATTTAGTTATTTTCCAAAGACAGAAATATTAGCCTCCTGTCAGCAGACAAATTTTGTTGCTGACAATTTTTAAGGGGTGATTTTCCCCCATTCTTCCTTTGCAGGCCTGTGAATCCTAAACTCTGCTTGAGAAGACCCTTCAGTCTTGAAGACATAGCGGGCATAGGTCTTTGAAGACATAGCAGGCAGAGAAGAATTGATAATTCATGTTATGCATTAAATAAGTCCCCAGGGATTGTGTGTGGAAATCTTTTAAGAATGAGTAATTTCTCGTTGATTGCTTAGCTTTACAATAAAGCTAAAATTGCAATTTGGGTAAATTTAAATAATGGCAGCCACACAAGCCTCAGTTAGTTGGAAAGGGTGAAAATTTTGAAGGTGGCTTGTAATTTAATTACATAACTTCTTCTCTGTTGCTATACTTTTCAAACCTTGTTAGTTTATAACAATATATTAAAGCTAGAAAAAAAGAGCCCATTTGGTGTAATAGTTAAGGCATCATGCAATCAGGAGACTGTGAGTTCTAGTCCCACTTTAGGCACAAAGCCAACGAGGTGACCTTGGGCCAGTCACTCTGACTCAGCCTTAGGAAGGAGGCAATAGCAAACCACTTCTGAAAAACTTTGCCAAGAAAATTACAGAGACTTGCTTGTCCAGATAGTCTTCTAAGAATCAGGTGGAAGAGGAATAGAAGAGGAAAAGATGGATTGATACCCAGAAAAGTACAGTGGAACTTTTTTGAATGTTTTTGTTCGCAACCAACTCGGTTCACAACCAAAGTTATGGAACGAATTGTGGTTGTGAACCAAGGTTCTACTGTATCTAATTTTCAGTCACATTCTTACTCCTTTGGCATCTTAAACATAAAAAGAGACCTTGTTTTTCACATTTTTCACATCAGTATTTCTAAGCTTTATGCCTTTTGACAAGAGAGCCCAAAATGTATAGTCCTCTCCCCATACTGCAAAAACATAAATTTCTCTGGGCACAGTTCAATCCACATTATTGTTTTAATGTTCTGTTTGCAAAATTATTTATTACCCAGTAACCAGTAAGAAAAATATTTAACAGAATTTGGATTTTGAATTATAGGGCATTGATTTTGAGTATTACAGTTAGAAATCTGTATACCTGATTTTTTATTATTCCTCTGAGGAATAACATTTTTGCCCATTAGCATTTTTGGCCATTAATGATGAGTTTTAATTACAGATGACAAGAAATCTGTTCAGCACCTGTACTTTCCAGAGCAAAAAAGCAATTAAGGCAACAAACATTTCCAAACACAGAACAGCATGTTCTCAGGTGCTGAAGAAATTGAAATTTGCTTTGAAATGTTAACCTATACTTTAGCATTACTTCCAAACAAGAAACATTACTTCCCTCAAGAAAGATGATTATTCTTTTTGGGTTTTTAGTAGCTTTGTAGTAAAATACCTCAGATTTATTTGTGTGGCTGTTTCTACAGTAGTGTTATTATTCTCTGGTTGTTTTCTTATTTTGTTTTATATTTTATTTATTTTACTTTATACTTTAATTATTTCTATTATTATTATTGTTGTTGTTGAATACAATATTCATTTCTATGAACTGCCTGGAATAATCCCTGCAGTTTTCTTGGCAAGATTTCAGAAATGGTTTGCCATTGCCTTCTTCCTAGGGCTGAGGGGGTTGACTGGCCCAGTTGCTCTGCCCCCCCATTTCTAGACCATGTGTGTCAAACTTGATTTAATAGAGGGCCGCATCAGGATTGTGTTTGATTTGGGGGGGGCAGGGTCAGCGTGGTCAGGGTGGGCTTGATGTCACTCATGTTGGCTGCCTGTGGTGGCCCGAGTGCTCTGCCAGTGAAAATGGGCTCCCAAGCTCCATTTTTTGTTGCGATGGCCTTCTTCAACCCTCTGCCAACAAAAACAGAGTTTGAGAGGTCTGCACGTGGCCCTCCCAAGCGCCATTTTTTCTAGCAGAGGCACTGTGGGCCAATCTTTTGCTGTTTCCAGGGCAGCCCATGGGCCAGATCTAAGCATCTTGAAGTCCAGATCCAGCCGCCAGGCTTTGAGTTTGACACTCCTGTCCTAGATTGTTGCCTTAACTGCTACAGCAGACTGGCTGTATCAGTCAATTAGATCTATCTATCTATCTATCTATCTATCTATCTATCTATCTATCTATCTATCTCTTTATCTATCATCTGTCTATCTATCTATCTATCTATCTATCTATCTAATTTATTTGTAGTTAGGTAAACGTTATCCTAGGAAGTGGTAAAAATGTTTAACACAAGACAAAATATATAAGAATATACTAGACTTTTTAAAGATAGATCATAACTTTTCAATAAATGTGAATAATGGTTTTAAAAGGCTTTACTATTTGTCCTTAGTATAAATCAGTAATTGAACTCACTTGAACAATTGTTCCTTTGTTTTTGAATGAGTGACTCAAAAAGAACTCCATCTACCTTGAATTAGGTCATTTTGAGAATTCTATAGTTTTGCAGAACAGCTGTTGTTCTTCCCTGCAGATCATTTCATCTCTCAAACAGAGCAGGATTCTTTAGGATAAATCTCAATGGACACTTAGACACTTTCTAAATTATGGAGTTTCCAAGCCATGAAGGCCTTTTAAGATTAAAAAGACAGAGAAAGAGAGGGGGGGGGGATCACAGACTCAATCTTAATATTATTTATTGAAATAAAGTATTTAAAGCCTTGGGACTATATATTTTTCTTCTTAGAATAACTAGAATAACCCAAATTCCAAATGAATGCAAATGGGACAGATCAGTGAATACGATCAGCTCTTTTTTGCTTTGACTCCAAAATCTCCCATGGTTGTCTTTATCTGCTGAGAGATGTATTTAAGAATAGATCTTAAATATTGCAAAAAGTATTGCAATAGTTGATGTAGAAATCGCAAAAATTATGAGAAGTTATGAGGGGGTGCTGAGAAGTTCCTGATTTTGCCCCCTTCCAGTTGAAATAGAAAAATGAGTGTGAGGCATATGACAGCCTAATATCTTAATATGCAACTGTGCAAATATTGGGTCTTTGCAATTCTTAAAACACTTTTTTTTTCTTTCAATGAGAATCTGTGATGCCAGAGGTACAAGCAAGTTTCATGTCATTGCAGTTACAGGCCATCATGAAGTTTTTGTTTCTCCAGGGAAAGTCAGCAAAGGACATTCACTCTGAGATGTCACAAACACTGGGGGAGAAGTGTCCTTCATACAGCACTGTCAAAACCTGGATATCTTGTTTCAAGACTGGGCATTTCACTGTTGAAGATGAGCCCCGCAGTGGGCTCCCCCAACCTCAATTGACCCGGCAAACTGTGATGCTATCCATGAGCTGATTATTGAGGACTGGTGAATATCCCCAAAAAAGACAACCCAGATACTTGATATCTCACAGGAGCATATTAGGTTTGTTATCAACATTATCCTAGACATGCGCAAGCTTTCATTGAAGTGGGTGCCAAAATGTTTGAACAGTGATCAGAAGAAGGAACAAGTTGAAGCATCCAAAGACATTTTGGCCCATTTTGAAGCTGCACAGGACTTTTTGGCTAGGTTAATGACTGAGGATGAAGCCTGGCTCCATATCTATGATCCTGAAACCAAGTGTTGTATATTAAGGCATTTTGAGCAGCCAGTCAGCAGGGAAAGTAACAACCCTCTGAAATGGAGGATAGTTTGAGCTTCAGCAGTTGCATCATCCACCGGCAGTTGCTGGTATGCCTGTGCTAGGTCGAGTTTGGCAAAAATCCTCCCCGCTCCCAAGGAATGGAGTAAATGCTGGACTATGGGGACGGGGTAGGCACTTCGTTGAAGAGCCCTGTTTAGCATACATTTATAATCAGCGCATATGTGCACTGATCCATCGCTCTTCACTGGAGTCACGATGGGGGTCTCCCATTTTGCATGATCAACAGGGATGAGGATGTCCTGTTGGATGAGTTTGTCCAGTTCTGCATCAATCCTGGGCTTGAGTGCGAACGGGACGCACCTTGGTTTCATCCGAATTGGGGCTACATTTGGGTCAAGACTAAATGAAATGGGGGTTCCATTATACTTGCCAAGTTCTGGTCGGAAGACATCCTGGAATTCTTCTATAATGGCATCAGCACAGGAGCTGCTGATCACATTGATGCCGGTGACTCCTAGGCCCAAAACATTGAACCAATCCAGACCCAGTAGGTCCGGGAGATCACCTTCCATGATGGTAGCCATCAGGTTCCTCTGAAAAGCTTTAAAAGAGACCGCAAGGGTCATGCTCCCCAACACAGGAATGCGATTTCCCTGATAGTCAGAGAGTTTCAGGGATTGGTGAGAAAGATGATTCAGCTTTATGGTCGGCTTTGTGCGCCGAAGGGTTTGCCAAGATAAAATGGTCACTAAGGATCCCGTGTCCACCTCTAACTCACACGGGGATCCCTCAATCCATAGCATGATTTTCAGCTTCTTTTTGCACGTTGCACTCGCCTTGGCGACCCTTATGCTATTTGTATCAGGGGAATCTGGTTCTCTCCTGGGTTTGCGACGCTTCCAGCCCCCCTTAGGCACCCTGGGCTTGTCTGCTCGAGCAGGCTCATCTGCCTGCAATTCTCTGCTGGGCCATGGCACCCAGCAGACTTGTGCCAAATGGCCCCTCTTGTTACAACGCCAACAGGTGAGCTCACGATATCTGCAACTTGCCCGGGGGTGCCGGCCTCCACAACTGGCACATAGCGTACATTTTGAAGTCTGGCCTCTCGACTCAGTTTTGCAAATTTCTTCCTCACTGCTTCCCGATTCCTCATCCTCCACCTGGTGGCTTCGGAGCTCGCTGGGGGTCATTTTCATCACACCGGAGGTGTGCAAATACTTCCCAAGTGACTCAGCTGCCCTGTTGGAGGATTCGGCCACTCTAGCCTCACTTAGAGCCGTCTTCAAAGTTAATCCCTCTTTTGCCAACAGCCTCCTCTGCAACTGACAATCTTTGATCCCAAAAATCAACTGGTCCAAAAGATCTCTTTCTAAGTCCATAAAGTCACAATGAGCTGCAGCTGTCCTAAGCTCAGCCATATACTGGTTGATAGACTCATTCTCCTGCTGCATGCGGTGACGGAACTCATACTGTCACACAATTTGAGATGGAGCAGGGCCATAATGGGCTCTCAGGTTATCCTGAAGCACCTGCCACGAGATGTTCATAACTTGGTCTGGCTCGGCTAATGGATGAGCCATATTAAAGACCTCATAGCCACAATGACTCAAGAAGAGGGCCTTCTTCCTGATATCTGACAAATCTTGAAGGTTATTGGCTTGTAAAAAGCATTCAAACCTTATCATGTAGGAAGACCAAGTCTCCTTCTCTGGGTTGAATGGCACTGGTGGCACAAATGCTGACGAGCTTGAGGTGGAGGTGGTGCCAGAAGCTGTGGGGCTCGAGTCATTCATTTCAATGAGCCACGAGGTTCCCCCTTGTTCTGTGCTGAGCCGGCCAGCGACTGGTCACTCTTCTCCTATTTTGTCTTCGATCCCATCCTCGTCGCCAATGTTATGTCTCAGGTTTGGTAGAATGAAGACGCGAGGAGTGACTAAGAACAGCTCTTTATTCAGGAACTCGGGAACAAATACAACAACCCTGCAGCCAGGGCCCTCCTTTTATAGTGTGCTCTGATCAGCAGTTACAATGTCTCACTCCTAGCCTTGGACCTGAGTGAAAACTATCCTCCATTTCAGAGGGTTGTTACTTTCCCTGCTGACTGGCTGCTCACAATGCCCTACGCTGATTGGCTGCTCAAAATGCCTTAATATACAACACCAAGAAACAAATGAATGGTGCCACAGTGGATCCCCACAGCTAAAGAAATTCTGAACCCAGAAATTGGCCAAACAGGTCATTTTCTGGGACAAAGATGGTATTCTGTTGGAGGACTACCTAACTCGGCTCTAGTATTAATGGACAGTATTATGCTAACCTCCTGGACCAGCTAAAGGAGGCAATTAAGATGAAATGCCATGGAAAGTTGACCAAAGGGATCCTTTTTTTTGCAGGCAATGTACCTGCACAGATGTCCAATGTTGTGGCTACCAAACTGAACACCTTGGGTTTCCAAATGGTCCATCATCCCCACTACTCACCTGACCTGGCTCCTTCAGACTATTATCTGTTCCCGAATTTGAAGAAACACCTGAAAGGGCAAAGTTTTGAGGACATTTCTGACTTCAAAGATGCTGCTGAGAGCTGGTTTGCAGCCCAACCAAAGGATGTTTATGTGACTGGTCTAGAAAAGCTGCAACTATGCTGTACCAAGTGCATCACTCAGGGGGGAATATATTGAATAAAGGTGTTATTTCATAACTCTGGCTCTCTTCTTTCTGGGCAAAGCCAGGAACTTCTCAGCACCACCTCATATATATAAATGTTCAAATTTCACCAGGCTCAAGGTTGACTCAGCCTTCCATCCTTCCGAGGTAGGTAATTTGAGGGCCCAGATTGTTGGCGGCAATAAGCTGACTTTGTAAAAAATGCCGCTAATAAGCAGGCATATACAAGGAATGAAGGCTATTGCTAGGCACATTGAATTGTGCTTAAACAGATTGTAAGCCGCCCTGAGTCTCCGAAGAAGGGCGGCATATAAATGGGATTAAAATTAAAAAAAATTAAAAAAAATACATGTTTATGTGAATACATCCCTTTGGATTTATATTCCATATATGAAACCATAGATAACCAGCTGAAGCTACAGATAGCTACCTGCAATTTGAATGACTGATAATTTCTCTAGCAATTAAAATGAAGATTGCAATTTACACTTAGTCCCTGACTTACAAGCATTCGTTTAAGGGCTGTTCAAAGTTATAGTGGAAGTGAAAAATGACTTATGACCATTTGTGATATTCATTGGGAAAACCATTGTGGCATTCCCGATGAATATCATTTCACAACTGGCATGCGTTTATGACAGATGGATATCCCAGGGTCATGTGATCACCTTTTGTGACTTTCTGACAAACAAAGTCAATGGGGAAGCCAAATTCACTTACTGTGTTACTAAGTTAACAACTACAATGATTCACATAACAATGTTGTAAAATGAGGAAAAATACTTAACCACTCTCTTGCTTAGGAGATGGAAATTTTGGGTCCAATTTTGGTCATAAATTGAGGACTACCTATTGCACCTGCAGGATTTGGTATGCCATGGTTCACATAATTGACAAAACCCAAACAGCAAGAGTTTATGCTGAGTCTTTTTAAAAAGGCAAAGGTTCCCCTTGCACATAAGTGCTAGTTGTTCCCGACTCTAGGGGGCGGTGCTCATCTCCGTTTCAAAGCCAAAGAGCCAGCGCTGTCTGAAGATGGCCATGTGTCTGGCATGACTAAACACTGAAGGCGCACAAAATGCTGTTACCTTCCCACCAAAGGTGGCCCCTATTTTCTTACTTGTATTTTTACATGCTTTTGAACTGCTAGGTTGGCAGAAGTTGGGACAAGTGATGGAAGCCTATATAAGTGATGGATATATAAACTACAACTCCAAGATTCTACATACCCCAAATTAATGACAGTTGCAGACTCTCTCTTGAATTAAGTCATGCCAATAATATATTTGCTAGAATGACCAATTTACAAGCAATTTCCATGAAAGTTGATCATATGTCACAACTTATGGCCATAATTCTGGGCTCAGTTATGGCCATAAATTGAGGACTACATTTGGATAAGGTTCTGTTTCTGGGTGATTTGTTCCTCTTTTAATTGCTGCTGGGCTCTCATCAAAATTTCAGGCAGGACTCCCACCACGATATGCTGCTCATGGTAGCTTGTGACCCAGGCAATTGACTGATAATGCTCTGGCCTGCCTCTGATAGCTCCCAGTCTCCAGATGGTGTCTTCTCTTTCTCTTCTATTATTTGCTTATAACCTTTCCTCCTATACCCCTCTTCATTCTGAAATATTTCCTTTTATGAGCTAAGGGTCTGAGGGTGGTGGTGGTGGTGGGGGGTGAGGCTTCTTCTGGATATCAGGACGTCCTTGAAAGCGGGGAGGGAGTTTGCTCAATTAGCCAGGCAGTTGCAAAACCAGCTTGAATGCCCATGATCACAATTTTACAAGGGAATGGATGAATGCCAATGGGAAATGGGGTTGGAGTTTGTCTGCCAACTACTGCTACTTTTGAAAAGAGCACACAGCAACTCCAACCGTACTCCCTTACAAGGAGCTACAGTTAATTCATGCATGATCACAACTCACTGTTTACAGCATCAAGCTCTGATTTTTTTTTTTTTAAGTTTGCCATCTCAATTTAAAAAAATGCAAACAGAAATTTTCAATAATATACTCCTTCCTTCCCCTTTGTTGTACCATTGTTTGGAAGGGCATTCTGAAAATCAAAAGGTGGATAATTATACAGTAAAACCTTGGTTCATGACCGCAATTCATTCCCGGTCTGCGGTCATGAACCAATTTGGTCGTGTTCTGAAGTGACACTCACTGCACATGCGCAGACAATTCTGCACATTCATGGAAGGGAAAATGGTGTGTAAAGGAATCTTTCCATGCCATTTTTTTGTTTGCCAACCGAGTTTTGAGTCAGGAACCAATTCAAAACTTGGCTGGTGTTCTGGTTCAGGAACCAATTTGGCCGTGAACAGAAGCATTCATGAACTGAGGTTCCACTGTAATAAGGCACCGAATCCCCCATCTCAGGTGACATATTCATTTCTAAAACTTCAAGTCATGTGATATCTGGTGATGTACAAACAATGTTTTTTCAAGCTTGGCAACTTTAAGATGTTAGATTTCAACTCCCAGAATTCTTCAACCAGAAACTTAGGATGCTGCAACCATTGTAATTGTGTGCCAATTGCACCTGAGTTGTCTGCACAATTGCATCCTGTGACAACCGCAGTTTCAACGACAAGTCATAAATCTCGTCATTCAGCACCATTGTAACTTCAAATGATCAGCGAATGATTGATCACTAAGCGATGATATATAGAACTGCAGCTGTAACAATCTCATAAACAGCAGAAAAAGGGTATAAAATTCATGAAGGTTTTCTCAGACCACAAAGCACTTCCCTAGCACCTGATTCAATTAGCTACCTTAGAAACATCTCATGCAGCTGGGATAGTAAAGTGCACAACAAGCCAGAATACACAGTTGTAATTGGTTAGCTAGAGAGTGCTGACTCATGCATGGGGCAATCTACGCTGTGATTGGTTGCTACAAATGTAAAGGGAGAATTTCCCTTTTTTTCCCTCCTTTTTCTTTTGTGTGTTCTCTTTACTATTTATTATGTCCCTGACTATCCTGTGTTCTTCCTTTCTGAATGATAAATATATTTATATATAAAAGACAACTAATTTGTGTCAGTGTCTTTGACTTTATCCGGACAGCTGCTGTGCAATTCCTTGACATATCTGGTTACTCATGCAATGCCTGGTAGGACTTCTTCTATTTTCATAATTCTGTTTATCTCAGTTCATATCTGTGGGTGAATTACAATGCTTTGAGTAAATTATCTCTTTAATTAAGTTCACATTCCAGGAATAATGAGGGCTAAACAAAGTTTTTATGTCTACCTGTAATTCAGGATTTATTAACAGGTCGCAATGGAGACAGTGATGGAAAAGGTTCCAATGGCAAATGCGTTTTTCAAGGGGAGCTAAGAGGTGCACCCAAGTCAATATTAAAGCGCTAGTCTGCAACCCTCAAAATGTCTGTTCTTTTATTTTGTAATTGCTTTCCTGTTATCCTCATCGTAGCTGTCATAGTCTGTCCCCAGAGGCTGTGCACGGCAATTTAACTCACAATATTTCATTTTCATAAGAGGGAATTGTTTCAAGCCTAAGGAAGGAGGGGAAGTCAAGTGAAATCATACTAACCATTAACAATTGTGTGTCACTCCTAAAAAAAAAACCCAATCGACAAATATTTTACTTGGCATTTGGGGGGTGGGCATGAGATCAGCAGAGAGATTGATTTAAACGACAGGGGCAAGGAGATCAGCAAGCACAGAGATCTCATTTTGATTCACACATACAGTACCATTAAATTGCAATATATGGGTTTTGTTTTGTTTTTTTCAAAAGAAAAAAGGTAATTTTTTTATGTTTCCCCGTGCATGTTTATCTTAATTCCAAATGAGATTGGCAAGAAAATATTTTTCGATGTCCTCTTTTACAATATATTATTCCATTCCTCCTCCGTCAAAAACAAATCACTTAGCATGCTTCATCTCCATCAGGGGTGTCAAACTCATGTTATAATGGTAGTGTCATGTGATATATCAGGATTTCCCCCCCCCCCCCTTTGCTAAACTGGGCATGGCATGGGCCTGGTCAGTGCATGAGGCATTCGGCCCATGGGCCAGGAGTTTGACAGCCCTGATCTATATTGCATTGTTTGGGGGGTTCCTGTTTGCATTGTTCCTGTTTGTTTGTTTCCTGTAATGTATTTCAGAGTATCCTTTAGATACTCCTAAATTTAGTGCCTTCCTGAAGTATGGTCTTCAACTCCCAGAATTCCCTAGTCAGTGTGCTGAGAATTCTATGAGTCTTTGAATACACTAAGTACCCAGATGGGGATAGGCCACTTTAAGTTTTCACAGCCTCTTGATATTAATGCTGTGGCAAAATATCCCACTGTGTCCACCCAAGCCAATTCCTGACCCAATAAGTTATCATCACTTTTCTTCCTTTGAAGAATAATGAAGGGGCAGGGAGAAATCAAGGCATTGCTGTCAGGGATTTTTGTTAAGACTCTCTACTTCTAAAGAAGCATTTCCCATCTGTGGAAATCCTTCTTGCAATACTTCTGAAATTTTAGAGACCTTTAATAGAGGGGGGAATCACTTCTATTCAGCTGACAGAATAATTTTCCTCAATAAAAGATTCTCATAGAATTCTATGATTCATTGCTTTTGTGCCCATATGATGATGAAACTGGACCTTATTTACATCAAAGGCTCAAACCCTTTTGAGAGTTGCAAGAAATTGGGGTAAACAGCACCTGAGTTGATAATTTAACATTGGAGCCCATTGGGATTATTATGCCCCATTCAAAACACCCTTCCTTATTCATTCATTCATTCATAAATTCAATAAGGATGACTGGCTTGGCAGATAATGAAAAGTGCTCAATGTATTATTTTTAAAGTAATAATGCATTATATTTTTGCAATATAACTACAATTTAAGCCAAAAGAAAGCATATATAATTGTTTAGAAGTTGACTCCTATAAGCCTATGAAGAGCAGAGGTTTTAACTTCCTAATTACACTATTATTTTCCCTGCTTCTCATTTGCCTTGTGGGCTTCCCTGAAAGAGGAGACATTTTCTGGAGCTCAGCTGAAGGATCTCTGTTTTTCTATGGTGGCAATATTACTTTTGATAATTTTTTTTCTTGTAGTATAGAGGAGAGAGCCTGCTTGAAAAATTATACAACTGGAGATGCACAACCTTTTTTGGGCGTGTCAACTACTGTATATTTGGCCTTATAATGTGGAATGCATGCCAAAATGTGTATACAGCAAGGAAAGCAACATATAGATGAGTGAACATATTAAATCATATGTTGCTTTAATACAGCTGAAGTAAATGAAGATTAGACTCATGATAAATATTTTGGCACACTGGCTAGAATGCAGTATTGCAGGCTAACTCTGCTCATAGTCTGGAGTTCGATTCTGACAGGCTCAAGGTTGACTCAGCCTTCCATCCTTCCCAGGTTGGTAAAATGAAGACCTAGATTGCGGAGGGAAAAATGTTGACATTATAAACCACTAAGAAAGTGTTGTAAAGCATTATGGAACGGTAGATAAGTCTAAGTGATATTGCTAATGCTATTGCTACTTTTTGTGGGGCTCTTAACACTGGCCCCAAGGTTTTTGTGAGATCACATGTAGCCCAGGGCCACAGGCTGTGCTAATATCCTTGCGTATTCAGGTCTCTACAAGAATAAACACACTTTCATAATGCCGATGTTTCCAGAGTAAAAGTGATAAAGTGTTGATATATGGAGCACTGAAACACCTATATAGTGGGGACACTGCCTTGATGTTTGGTACCTAGCCTTAGCCACAATTATAACTGAGTGATAAATAATTCCTTTTCTTATGCAAAAGAGAAATCACACATTTAATAAAAAACAAGCAATTATTTTTTTCAGACAGTATGTTCTACATATGCTGTCACATAAAAACAATATGTGAAAAAGGCAAATTGGAAGCCTAACAATAAATTTATTGAAGAAATGTTGATCCATTTGGCAAATAACAAATTGCAGCAAAGTGTGGAACAAGCCTTTGGGTAAATTAGTAGAAAACTCTTGGTTCTCTGTATCACTGAAATTTTAAGCAGGAGGGAGGGAAGGGATTTAGTATCATAACAGTGACCAGAAACAGCTAAATCTGTACATTCTTGATTAGCACTACATTCTTTATAATGCAGAAATGCATGTAGCTTTTTTTAAAAAAACCAAGGGGTATTATTAAAAGCCACAGCTGCCTGCTCACATACTTACACAGACACTCAAAAACTTTGTTTTAATGAAATGATGATAGGAATTAATTTGAACCAATAAACCATGGCAAAATGTTCTCACAGGACACCATCTTAAGAACATCACAGAGGATCTTGGGGAAAAAAGACAAGGAGGAGAAATTTGACGACACTTCTGGCAATGGCCATTGAAAATATGCAGATGTCCACTCTCCAAAAAGTAATGTAGGCTCTTAGCCCATGTGCCTCACAAGGTTGTTATTGTGGGGAATAACATAAGCTGTCTGGAGTTCCTGAAGAAAAAAGAATTCAAACCTAACCAATAATATTGTATACTTTGCTGTAATCCACTGTGAACATATAGCTGCTTTTTGACCTCCCACTGAAAAAGAAAATCTGTACTGAGAGCAAAACTTAGTTTCAGTGATATTTTTTACTGATCTTGGAGAACCTCAGTGATCCTATGGTTTTAGACTTGTAAGGTGCCTAGAGTCATTGGCTGAGATCGGCAACTGTAGAAATCGAATAAATAAATAATCTCCCTAATAGTTTGAAAATTAATGACATATCATTTAACAATTAATTCTTGCATGATAAAAACTGTATATTAAACACCACACAGCTGGTATTCTTTTATCTTACCTAGTCTCATACATAGCAAGTAACACTAATTTACATTTGGTAAAATCTGCAATTAGTAAGTCATGGCAATTTATATGTAATAAGTTACTTCGTATTGCAAGGAAATATCATGAGCCTCTCTTCCATAGCATTAGCAATTCCCCCAGCTTGGTTTTATCTGCAAATCTGATGAATTCCCCCTCCATTCCCTCCTCTAAATCATTTATAAAGATGTTGAAGAGTATTGGGCCCCTTGACAGAACCTTGATGTAGCCCACTTCATACTTCTCTGCATGTAGATGTCGAACCATTGAAGAGTACATGCCGGGTGTTCTTGGTCAGCCAATTGCAAATCCATCTGGTGGAGGTATTTTACTTACATCCAGATTTTTCACAAGACCTAAAGGCTAATTAGCATAATTAGTCAGTTTTGGCTTTTGTTTCCATGATGGAAGGTCCACTTGATGAATCCGATTACAGTTTTGATACAGAGGTTTATGCTATGAAAATAATCCCTTCATATTTTTGTATGAAACAAGAAATTACTGACACCATTTTTATAGGGCTTTATTAAGATAAATGTTTAGTTTGGTTTAGGAATATACTTTTGAGAACATGTTCACCAGGAAACTGTTCTAACATTGGTATTTGCATACCAATTATTATTGGTATGCAAATTGGTATACCAATTATTGCATACCAATTATTATTGGTATGCAAATTAGTATTTGCATACTATTATTATTATTTGCCTTTAATTTCTCTCTTCTATTCTTGAAACCAACACAATAACCATCTCTACTTTCCAGCAAAATCATCATCATCATCAGTCTTGGGACTGAGTCAGCTATTCCTTCTGATACAATAGATGTGAATTACTTTGAGAATAAAAGGGATCATTCAGAAATAACACTGTGGTTTCTACATAACTGGGAAATTCTTAGATATGCAGAAGGGTGCATATTAGAATGAAATCTTTAGAACTAAGTGATAAATTATTTCAGTGATAGGGAAAATGGGCATTTTCTAGGCATCCATCAGTCTCGAGAAACTATGGTATCATGCTCTGAAATGAGGTTTTGGAACAGTGTCTATTATGGCTGAAAAGGCCAATTCGAGAGTGACAATCCCTTCTACCCTGAGGGCAGAGACAGTCTGTCCCCTGTCTAGCCTCTTGGTTTCGCTGGTGTCGGGACTGCCTCTTTGCCTCAGTCTGTTGAGCAAGCGTCTGTTTGAATGGGGAGAGGCTGTGCCGCACAGCCTGCCTCCAAGCTGATCGCTCAGAAGTCAGGGTTCTCAGAAGCCAGGGAAAATAAGGGCAAAAGGGTGGGAAGCTTCAGATGACAGGATTTCTCTGAGCTCTGCTGCTTTTCCTTTAAATGAGCATTTAATAGCTACATATTGTAGAACAGAGGTTTTGTAAACAGTTGTATAAAATCTTAGGATTCTGTGAGAAACTACCATTTCTCCAAAAAACAGATTACTTGTTCCAAGAGTGTCCATAGCAATTTGTCTAAGGTATACCAAATATGCTGAAGTCTGACCCTTCTGGATCAGGTTTTCTGGGAATTTAATTGTATTTTTTTTTAACAAATCTGCGACCAGAAAAAGTTTGAAAACCCTTGCTTTAAGATTAATCTTAAAGATTAACTGCTGTTTGTTCTCACATTGGTAAACTCACTTTTACCAATTGTTGATAACAGTCTATGGAGAGTGTTTTTATTTATAACTACAACCACAGCTGTGCAAATATTCTATTTGGAGATTCAATTCCAAGGCATGTCTCCAAATTGAATCAACTTATCGAATCAGAAAATCAGTCTGAATTGCCAAACTGGATACATTTGAATCAATTGAAACCTTTGGGACATCGCAGTGCAGGTGACAAAATAGCTTTCGTTAAAAAAAAAAAAATCAGTTCAGAGTGCTGAATTAAAATGACCTGATTTGACAATTCTCAAATATTCAAATCATACCTTATTGATTTTCAGAACTAAATAAATGATTTGTCTTATTGTACTTTCATGAATCTCTAATACGTACCCAAGCTTGTAGCATATTGTCAGTTTGGATCTTACATGATTTATAGGCTAGGCTGTAAAATTGATAAACTGATAAACATATATTTTCTGTTGAGATTAAAATATATTGCATTGCATAGAGGTGGCCTTAGTAGCATTCTTAGCCACTTCTGTACAGTAATTCTGCAAGATAGATAGATAGATAGATAGATAGATAGATAGATAGATAGATAGATACATAGATATTAGATATAGATAATAGAATGATGATAGATATCTATTAGATATACATGTTAATTTTCTAGCATTGCAGACTTGGATCTACAATGCTGTTAACAACTAAATGATGAACCTTGCATTTGAT
>JANHFR010005247.1:0-10827 GCA_032468015.1 Mimophis mahfalensis | reverse complement strand
AGGGAGGGAGGGAGGGAGAGAGGGAGGGAGGGAAAGAAAGATGTTGCACAGTCAGACTTACATTTTTATACTTTTCTCACCCAAATACAAAAGCCAATTTTTAAAAATAATGTATTGTTAAATCTAATAATAATAATCCAAGTGATGCAACATTGCCATCCAGTGGTCAGACTAGTAAGTTACAGGTGTACACCATTTCCTACAGCTAATATTTTACCTTCCATTCCTATTTAAGAGATGACTACAGAGCCTGGTCTACTTGATCACAGCTGCATCTATTCTCCTAAGCCAGCATCCCATATTTAACAGTAAGGATGTCCTCAAAGCCTGTCAAGTCTGGTGACTCTTCTGCGCTTGGATACGATGTTCAAAAGAGACAAGAGAATCCGGAAGCAGCAGTCTGACGTTAATAGTATATAAAATTTATTAGCTTGTCTTGACTGCCCTATTACTCCATGCAAGTCAAGACAGGAGCTAGTAGGATAACTCGAGTTGTTATCGGCTCTGCTGCCCAAAACTCACTCTACTGAATATTGGGTCTGCCTGGAACCCGAAGGAGAGAAAAAAAATCCTTCACCAAAATGGCTTAGCTGCTTAGGCATGAGCCCCCTTGCCTATAGCCAGTTCCCGAGTCAACCTAGAGGGTTGTAGTTTACAGTACAATCAGTGCCGTCATTTTTTGCATGAGGTGGACGCATACAAATCACAAAAGGGCATGACTCACAGACGTACCAAGGCCAAGTCTTTGGAGAAACTCGAATGGACACCATCAGTTAATTTGCTTTGTTATTTTTGTGGGGGGGTTGTGTTTGTGTTTGTTTTTTGTTTTTTTTAATCCCATGGTGCATCCAAAGACAAGTTGTCCAGAAGTTTGCTCAGAACCCCTCGGTTTTCAACTCCTAGGATATGTTAAAGAAGAAAGCACTATTTTAATGTTTTTATTTTTAAATAATTAAAAGTAATTTGCATAGCTAACTTTAAATCTAAGGCTTCTACAAATGGTGAAGTCAGGCCTGACAGACAGTGCCCAGTTAGCAGAGAAGGATAGTCAGAAAGCCCAACTTTACATGCTTTTTTAATGGTACATAAAAGTATACACATACACACAGTCGTACTCACGCAGCGCTTTCTCTCAGAATCATTTCTGATTCACAATATGAAAAACAAGTAGCCACGACCTCTTTAACAAAGGGGTCTGGTAGGTCTTTTATAGGGCGAGCAAAGGCTCGATTCTCACATTTACCTCCATTCAAATCATGTGGAGGTCAAACTAATTTTCACAGAGAGGTATGATGCACGAAAGAGAGAAAGTTCTTTGTGATGGGGGTGGGGGTGGGGGGATTGAGTCTGGCAATTTTAACCACTTCAGTGGATCCACTGTCTCCTTTGCAGCAACCACATAACAAAGACAAGGTGAGAACAGGACCTGGGAAGGTTTTCTTAGCAATGCTCTCACTGACTCCTCGTCATGGGGTGTGTACAAGTCCTCATCCCTTGTCTTTGGAATGACAATGTCTTACACAACACCGATTTACCCGGTGTAATCTTTTAAAGACAAACCAGAAGTACTACTGTCTCCCTTTCCTGCACAATAGAGAGGAAGGCAAGTGTCGATTTCGATGCCAAATCTCTGCAACTTCCTTCTATTGTTAAGCCTTCTATGAAAATAAATGGCTTCTCCTTCCACACTTCTGTGGGTAACGTATTATAAAAACTTGGGCCAGATACTAGCAACAATATAGAGGGGATTTTCCTCTGCAAAGCTTTAGCTTTTTTTTTTTTTTTACTATTAAACCACTGGAATGGTGGGAACCTAGTTTTAAAAAATCTGTGTCTCTGACTGATGAGAGAGCCACTTCAAACACCAACCTCCCTGTTGCCCACTGTAAGGGAAAAAGCTAGAGAATAAACAAAGCTCTAGCCAAATAATGCCCCTGGCCCCCAGTCTCCCCAATGAAGCACAGGGGTGGGGGTAATTCTGCCTTGGCCCTATAAACCCCTGCATCTGTCAAGCAATCTACTTGTCACTTTATTCCTTCCTCAAACAGGCCAGACTATTGCTTAGAAACAACCTAGCTGCTTTTAGTAAGGAAGAAGTGGGAAATAGCTCCCCAATAAATACTTCACTTTCATGAAATAAATTAAAACAAGAGTTTTATGGAGGAGGGAGAGCATCCAGTCAGTGTCAGTAAAAACTCTGGCAGCAGGACCAACAAAGAGCTCAAGCAAACCCCTTTAGCAGGAGGTCCGCTTCATTCCGGCCAACAGAAATCTGACCGCTTGTTTCTTTTGCCAGACCTGCAGGCTCATCATCATTCAAAGGGGGAGGAGGAGCAGCAGGAGACCAATCACTAAAAAAAAAAAAAAAAAGCTAGATGGGGAACTGGGAAAAGCCTTAAAATGTCTCCATCAAGCACTACCTCACTAAACGATTGACACAAGTCCTAACCCAACGGAGCTGAAGAAACCAGAAGAAACCGACCCACCAATGGCCCTCCCCGTCTCCCAATGCAATTCTTAAGAGAAGGTGGTAAGGCAGTCCATATCTGTGCCCCGTCTTTCCAATTCCTGTCCACCACTCCACGAGGGCCTGCATGAAGGGCACTGGGCTAACTTCCCTTGCACGCTTGGAAAGATGACGAGTTCATTTCCACACAGACCCTGCCCACCCCTTCCTCCCACCTACGTATGACGTTTTGCCTGCTCCTTCCTTTCCCGCCTCCCTCCCTCCGTTAAGAATGCAACTCATTCTCGGGTTTCTTAGGGCACAAAATCTCCTGCTTTTGATCATGGGACAATGAACTTTCTCAGATAAGGCCGTTTGTGTATGAGTGTTATTCCATAGACACCAAAATAATAACAATAATAATAATCAGCCCAATGTCTCCAGTCTAACAAAGGGCACTGAAATATTAATGGCAAGTCTTCCTTTTGGACAACACAGACAGCATGGGAGGGAAAAGTCAAGGAGGCACTCCTGTGGTTTGCAGTGATACTTTCCTTGCCCAACTCTTGTTTCCCCCGCTCCTTGGGGGAGGAGTGTCCGTTCAATTCAGTTCCCACACAAAGCAGATCTTTGACAACTAAACACGCCATTTCCTTTCCAGCCTCCTCCTCCTCCTCCTCCTCCACTTCTGCTGTGTTCTAGATATAAAATCCTGACCCCAGAAAGGTCCAGCAAGGAATTTTTTGCCTCCTGACCAAAGATGCAACCTATAAGAAGTGACTAGGCCCATTACTTCCCTGTGATTTCTATTACATCATCATCTTTGTCCTCATCCTCGTTGGAGCTGCAGCCCACCTCAGAGACCTCACGGGTGTCAAATGGAGGCACCTGAGACCGAAGGAGGCCCCCCGCTGGATATCCCGTGTGAGGTGACATGAAGCCAGGGTAGGCAGACGCCATGCTCCTGGGAAGGCTGCTGGATAAGACAGGGGCTGGAAAAGGAGCAAACATCCTGGGCTCAGAGAGGAGTGACTGTGAGAAGGGCAGCGAATAGTTGGAGAGCACCCCCGTCATGGAGGGGTTTAACATGAAAGAGGGGACACTGGCGGTGGCTGAGGTAGCAGCAGAAGAACTAGCAGTGCCCGCTGTCAGCAAAGGGTCAGTAGTCACAGGGAACATCAGATGAGGATCTGATAGCAAGCTAGGCAGCTGGTAATAGGAGGAGCCTGTGCCCATGTACAAGGAGTTGCCTGCTTGGGGAGCAAACGGATGGGTTAAGTTGTGGTTTAAAGGGACAGAGGGCATGGTGAACCCACCAGAGACAGGGTACCCACTTTCATACGGTTGACCTGTTGTTGGCAGTGAGCGTTTCTTCTGCTGGCGATGGGCTTGCTCATCTGGACCAGATGGTGAACTTGACTTACGCTTGTTCCCTCGTAAGTCCAGCACTGAGTGGCTGTCAACAGATTGACTAGTGGCTGGCAAGGCTGAGGAAGAAGCCAAACCGTGGGCCCCTACTCGCTGCTCAGTTCCACGAGCTGTCGCGTGGGCTGCATTGTCCTTCCGAGCGGGGTATCCAGGTGTAGTATTGGCGGTAGGAGAATTGTGTTTGGACTCACGGGCAGCTGCCGCCTCTGCATATTGCTGCAGTTCGCTGATGATTTCAGGACTGTCTGGTGAAATAGGCCGAGTGAGCTCCTCTGGGTTGGGAAGTTTGGGTGATGAGGCATTGTGTCTGCCATTGCTTGAGGTTTCAACAGATGGACCCTGTGATCCTACGTAAAGCAGAGCATAACAACAGGTAAGACAGAGAAAGTAATCAGGAATGGCACTAAAGTATCAGAGGAGGTTGAAGAAAAAAAAAAGGCTGGTTCATGAGACTGCAAGCTGCTTTTGTTTTTCCAGTGACTCAGATGGGGAAACTCAATTATTATGGGCAGTCGGGCCTAAGAAAGGTTTACAGCACACTGAATGCTGGTTATCCTCCAGAAGATAGGATTTAGTGCCTATATCCCTGCTGTTCTTCTGGACCAATTCATCTTTCAATACTATGTATTACAATATCCTTCTGAGCTGTATAACATGAATAAAGTCAGACATTTTCTCAAGTGATACTAAAACTAAAAGTTTACAGGCAGAGATTCCAGGATATAGCTCTTGATAAGCCAATTTCATTGCAAGGACCAGAAAAGCCTTTAAAGAAGAAACCCAGCAATTTCCAAGAAAAGGACAGGAGAAAGGAAGGATTCAAAATTCCGTTTTAAAGCTTTTTCTCTCAACACAATTTAACAGGCTGGAAATCTGCATTATTTTGGCAAGACGGGTGATGTATACCTGTACCTTCTTTACTGTAACAGATTTATCTTGTTCCAAACTCTCTGTTCCTAGCATTGTTCATGCAAGCACTAGATCTTCAAAACCACATCTCTAAACGTTTGCATCACTTGCAATTACCTGTATACTAGGGACAAAAATGGAAGAATATCGCTCCGATGTTGGAGCTATTTCACTATTTGTCTTTTCATTTCCCTACTCAATTTAAAGGGCTGATTTTGGCATGGGTTTTGCAAATTCTCCTGTCTGCTTTTATTGTGCTATTTTTGACAGAGGAATATACAGATCAATTTTCTTTTTGACATCAGTTCCAGGCTATCATGTGTTTGCAAAGAAAAAGCTAATTCTTTAAGTGAAGTTAAGATCTGGGTAAAGTCTACACAGAAATACTATATTAAATTTTTTTTTTAAAGTTATAAAGCATGGTAGAAATGTATTATGAGAGTACAACATACATTCAATGTCTGTGGTAATTAATGATTACATCTATAAATTAAAGATCGAGAACCTTAAATAACATGAGAAAGAAATATAGTTAGGTTTGGTTTATTTAACTTCTAGAGATTTTGTTCCAGGAGACATATGGCTGTTATTTTATCTTATATATAAATCATATTTCAATGCAGCACTTTACAGAAAATTTATATTTTTATTACAATGAAAAGCTGATCCAAAGATATTTTCTTCCTTAAGTTTTTGGTAGAATGAAACTAAAATTAAAACTATGAAAACCATTTTTCTTATTTTCTTTGTATGAATGGAATAACTCTGCCATAGATAATTTAACTGGCTGCTAAAAAGAGTTCCAAAATTTATTAAATTGATAACACTTAGCGAAGTATAAAAGTCATAACAAAATTCCCTCCTTGTAAGCACATTGTCAAGTCTTCTTCCTTCCTGCTTTAATATTAAATTAAAATGCTAAATGCTTATTAATTTTATTTGTTTCAGCTTGAGTCTAATGTAATTTTCATTTCTCTAACAGAATGCAATTCTGGTCTTTTAATTAATGTCTTTTAATATCTTCTAAGGTCTACATTTTATTACTGTTATTAGAAAAACACAGTTCTGAATATCTATAATTCCTATGAAAGCTTTCAAAATGAAATAATAGAAGTGACACTCAGAAACTATGCTCACCTGAAGCAACCATGCGATGGTCTTCACTGCCCTTTGGCTTGCCAGTAGTTCGGATAGCAAAGATCCGCCCATCACTGGTCCGGATGTATGTTCCTAGGGGAGAGATGGGTCATAGTGGTTATGCTAGGCTTCCCGAATTGCCTCCACTCACTCATCATGTTATTTTCTAGGAAAATCTCTGCAGTCTATAAGGAACTAGGGCATTATTATAGGCATTAATTATGGCTGTGACTTGTAACATGCTAGCTCCCCATCACGTTTCCTTATTCAAAGCGTATTAATTGGGGTGCAGAATCTAGAGGCAACCAAGAAAGGTTGTATCAGTGACATCGGGACCTATAAGCACCAAACTGGGAATCTAGGAATTGAACTATTTCTGCAGGATCCAATCTGAGTTGGTCAGTGCAACCGGAGATTTGTTCTTCCAAGCTTTCGGATCAGAGAATTTCTCAATCTCCAGGATGTGTCTGGAGATCCAGCTTCTCCACATCCTGGAGATTTAGAAGATTCACTAGGCTGAAAGCTTCGAAGAACAAATCTCTGGCCCTGGTTACCAACTCAATTGGATCCTGAAACATTATTCTGGCACACGTATGTTTGTCTTCATTCGCATAAACCATTTCTAAATACAATAGTGACTATTAGGGAAAAATGTCTACCTAATAGACCAAAGCTCCTTTTGTTCAACAATAAGATAAGGTGTCTCTGAGTGCACTCTGCGTAGTTCTCTAGTATCAAAATATTGTAGAGACCATCGTAGCAAAGTTATGAAAGCAACGCTACACAATCAATAGTTCTCAAAGGCATAATATCATCCTATTAGTTTTGTAGGATGCAACAAAAAGACCAGTGTTTAAAACTACAAATAATATTTCATGCAATTCTCTTCTCATAGGTGGTAATTTGTATGTTTAGAATGCTCAACATTACACCACAATAAGTTATAAGACATCTATATTAATTACAGGCAGAAAGGATGGGATCAGTGGCTACAGCATGTGTGTGTATACATGAGGAACTGCCCAGCGTTATTAGAATATGAGCAGCTATTTCACTTTTTCAATATCAGTAAAAATAAAGCAAACGAGATCAAGGGCTTAAATGTTTTACATAAACAAGAGCTAGTACAATTAACATCATATACCAAATTATGATAAATTATTTTAGGACACAATACAAAATGGCATAAATTCCATGTGTTCGACGCCTGATGTTTGGCTACGTTCTACAGTTCAACCTGGGCTATTTTCAAGGCAGTTACATCTCTGAATATCTCCCTAAATCCTTTCTAGTGAAGGCCATTAGAAGGACTGTCACTGTTCCAGACATAGAGGAATCTGGGAAGGAAATATCTCTGAAATGATAGTCCAACTGGTCATGGGGTGTCCCTGACCAATTCCCCCTCATGAGGTTATTGGTTTTATAACTCCAACTGTTTGTATGAAGTTACAAAATGTATTCAACAATACAAATTCATTGTATTGGTCACGTTGGTGTATTGTCCAAAATACAGGTAGACCTCATTTAACAAATGCCCTGTTTAGCAACCAAAGTTATGATGGTGTTGAAAAAACAACTCGTGTAAGTGAATATTTTTTCAAATCCTATATTTTTGAAAGACCAATGATATTTAAAGAAAAGGGGATTTTTTTAAAAAATCCCATTTATATGCCGCCCTTCTCCAGAGATTCAGGGCAGCTTACAATCTGTTTAAGCACAAATCAATGTGCTTAGCATTTTAAAAAACAGCTTGCACAGTAAACAGCATCCAATATCTGGCTAAGATAGAACTGAGAAGGTGAAAGCAGACCACTAAAATAAAGATTTCTGGCAAAAAATGAAATGTACTCTGTTACTTGCAAATCACACAACCAATGTACAGAAATCCTTATTTGGAAAGGACAAAATCTTCTTCGACCGTCCTGATAAATTTAATTCTATCTTCAAAATATGTTTATAAAAGTGTGAGATAGCTAATTACACTCTCTACTGAAAGTTCAAACTACTATCACAATGTCTACCGTATATACTCGAATATAAGCCGACCCGAATATAAGCCGAGGGTGACTTTTTCAGCTCATTTTTGGGGCTGAAAAATTCGGTTTATACTCGAGTATATACAGTATATTAAAACAGGTCAGTAATGAACAAATGCATGATCAATAACTAATAATGAATGTAGTCCATCTGGACTAAGGAAATAAAATAACTGAAACGTGTTAATCTGTGATAGAAAACCACGTGGAAATTCTTTATTGTATGGAGATTTTTTTCCCCAGTGGCATTTCACTTCTGAACAAAAGATGATAGAATAGGTAAGAAATATAGAAGAAAAATAAAAAATAAATAAATAAAAGTCCACCCTCATACCACAGTACAACCTAAAATCTGTAATGGACAACTATCTCAATTACCTTTAGTCCCACGGATAATGTGTATGCTTTCACCAGCGCTGATTCTTGCCTGCACATCTGTGGAAGTGTTCGTACCTGGAATCACTATATCTAAAATGGATAAAATCATAGGTATATGAATCAAGGCTTCAAAGCGGATTCAATTAAAAACATTAAATAATATAACATCTTCCAAGTATTTAGTTACTTTTGGCTGGATATTATATGAAACACAGAACCAGTATGTATTTATATGTTTTAAAAGTGCAGTAGGAGAGAAAAAGCCAGCAAAAATTATACTAATGGATAATGCTCTATATTTAACTGTTATAGTTCAAGAAAAAGATGAGTTAATAAAGGAGGCTACAGCACTGACATTTCAACCACACTCCTTTGTCTTTTTACAAGTACTTTGTGTTTTGTAAAATGAAAAGGGAAAAGCATGTACAAAAATGACTAAGCCTCCAACACATTTGGGTGCTGGGTACAGTGCAGAATTTTAATTAGGCACGTTATGTCTATGTGACCAAATGATTTTGCCATTGTTCTCTCTTTTGTAATGGGAAAATATTCTCTATTTCCCCTAGAGCAAATATCAGGAAGATAAACATGTAGAATGAATTAAAGTAATGGCAATTAAGTCTTGCTTTAGACCTATGTTAAGACTGGGTCCTGAGCCTTAGAAATGTGTGGCTGTCCTATTTAAAACATAGCAGCGAAGGGTCAAAGTATGATTCTGTTCTCAGAGAACGAACCTTAATGTGTTGAAAACATTTTTTTTTCCTCTATTCATGTTTGGCGCAACCTCATTTCCTAAGAAAGGGAGAGTACAGTGTAATTGCCAAAGCAACTGACCTGTTGTGGTGACAATCTTCTGCACGAGAACACCAGCTCGTTGAAGGTAATTGATGGGGAAGTTAATAGCAGGATTGGAAACCGAAGCTGCTCCCATACTGCCTAAGGGGACATGACGAGGCATCATCGGAATAGGAGTGGACTGAACAGGACGCACGCTTGCCACTGGCCGGTCCTCACCTTTCAGGCTTGGCCGCCTACAAAGCAAGAAACAAGCCAAGGGGATCACAGCACATTCGAAAGAACCCAACAGCTTTCTTTTCACAAGCAGGACCTTCCACTCCAGCACCCTGTTTCTGCTTAAATAACTCTTCCTGGATCTTCCGCAAGAAGGGAGTGACTATGAGCTGCCAATCACGTATTAATTTCTCTATAGGAAATCACCTAAGGAAGGTTTTTCAATAGGTGATATACTGAACAGAAATACTTTCATGTTCTCCCACATGGTGTCAAGAAATCAATAGTAATGAATTTAAAAAAACATATCTAATATCCTAGGTGGGAAGTGCGTACTACTAAGCCTGTGTGCTATGGCCTATATGTGCTATTGGTACTTTCAATAAGATTCTGTTCAATGCATTCTAAGTATCGATTTATTTCCTACATCAGCTTCAACTGTTCACAGCTACCAAGACGACAATACCTTCCTTAGTCTTTAACCTATATTCTGGGGACCAGGAAAACACTGCCAAGTGGGCAGAAGAAGGAGATATGTTTTGCTACTCCTGTTTTAGCTTCATGGGAAGGAACAAGGTACCCACCAGTTCCTTTGATTGAAGGCAGGAATATTTGTCAGATTCTGGTCAGTGGCTGGGTAATACTGAGCATAGGAAGGACGGGTGTAAGGGACAGATGCACGTTTTTCTTCCTCATAGCTCTTTTTTGCAGCTTTTTTCTCTGCCTTGGTGAGCTTGTGCTCTTTACGATCGATTAGCAGGGACTCATGCTGGAAAGGCTCCTGCGGTGATTAAAGCATAAGGAGGTTGCATCTGAAACCCAGTGGTTTATTGAAAGTGTCACAAAACAGCAAGAAGTCCAACAACAATCCCTCCCTCTCCCCTGAACAATCAAAATAATCCTCCAAATGTTCTCCTGAAACAATTCGGACCATTTTGATATTATTTTTATATAATCAGCATTTAATCCCCCTTGATAATATCAGGACATTAGGTTGTTCCATCTTAGAAGTACACATTTAGAGTTATGCGACAAATGTTTCATCTGAGGCAGGAACAAGAAGGAACCTTCTCCTGTATCAGTGTATTTTTTTATTTATTAAACATACACATAGTCCTTGATTTATGACAGCAAATGGGATCGAAATTTCCACCGCTAAGTAATGCAATTATAAGGCGCATCTGCATTGCTCAGTGGTCCCTCTAGTCCTAGTTGCAGATGTTAACCAAATCTCATGGTGGTTAGACAAAGCAACTTGCTGCTGACTTCCCACAACCAGTATTAACCGAGAAACCAGCAGGAAATTGCCAAGTCCCAGCCTGCCGGGACATCCACAAATGCCAGATCTCCATTCGTGTTCTGGTCTCAATGCCTCTGGGGAAAACCCAGGCCTTCCTCTGCAGTAGGGCCTGGGGGGGGGGGGGGGGGGGGGGGGGGGGGGGGGGGGGGGGGGGGGGGGGGGGGGGGGGGGGGGGGGGGGGG
>JANHFR010005244.1:25164-35933 GCA_032468015.1 Mimophis mahfalensis | reverse complement strand
CAGCCATTTCTGTTTTCTGCAAAAGCCTACCACACATGAGCCTGATGATAGTAAATGAGATTTTACCAAAACATTGCTACAACTTTAAAAGCACAACTATGTAGATGTGGGAAAATACCCGAACAAAGCATAATGCCATACACAAATACCCACGGAAACGTAAGAAAACATATGTTGTGTAATACAAGAAAGTAATGACCTAAGAAATATGATGTAAATTCTCCTGCATCAAATTGAATAAGAAGGGATAGAAAAATGTAATCTTATTTCCTGTTTGGTATTAATTTTTTTGTGTAGCAATAAGCTGGAACAAATGGGAAAAATTGCAGCAAAATATAGGAAGAGAATAGAGAACCTGTTTTGCTTCCACCCGTTCTTCTTTAAGAGATTGATAAAAAAATGTTTAGACTTGTTGCAACCCACTTCTGCTTTGCTACCCATGTTTTCCCATTACAGTGAGTCCAACTGAAAGTTAACATTACTGTGCAAAAGGCCAATTCTAGTTTAGTTGCTTTGTTTTTCTAGGCTAATAAGCAATTCTGTAAAACCTTATAGATTACATGGTGATCAGAAAGAAATGAATGTTAGTATTACTTTTTCCTGTATACTTTTGCTAATATATACATTTCATATACATGTTTTCATAGTGTGCAAGCATAGTATGCTGGCTTAAGCATATGCATTTTTTCAATACTTAATGCTATGAATGGTATGTTTCCCTATCATGTATTGTGTACATTTTTATGCATTATATACATGTGTGTGTGTGTGTATACATACATACATGCATACATATTTGTATATAATCAGTATACTTATCTTTCTAATGGAACAAAATTCTCCATCAACCAGTTACACCAAGTTGTTCCTCTGGAATAAAACTGTTCCATAGAGGACTTTTTACTCTGGCACTCCCATGTTCCTTATCACTGTAACACTTGAGTAACAAAAAACTGTCAAATGTCAATACCTTAATCTTCCTGCTCCGAAATATACTTTCTGTAATAAAATAAGCTTCTTTTTATTAATCAGTGAAAAACATCAGGTCTTTCAACAGCATCTTCAAATTTCAGAAGCTCTAAATTATATAGTGCTGATACTGAAATATTTTTTTCCTCATACAAAAGACCTCTTTTAGCACCATGCCCTGAAAAGTTTCTCTGTGAATAATTTGGTTGAAGTTGGGCAGCATGAAAAAAAACATCAAATCAGCTCAATAAATATATAACAATTCCCAACCTGATTATTTTCATAGCAAATACTTTTTCTCCCTCCTTTGCTTTGGAAAGGTTAATTGTGAGGGTCAAATTATATAGCAGAGAAGAGATTTAGAAATAATCAAAAGACCCCAAAAAACAACCCTGAAAGGATTGTATACTAAAGACAGTGGGAGTTTATAAAGAACACTGCAAGAGTGAAAAAAAAGGAAAAATGCTGATTTTTGTCATGTATAACTCCTTCACAATTCAGCTAGATTGCATCAACAGTTTATTAAGTAAAGGTAAAGGTTCACCTCTCACATATGTGCTAGTCATTCCCGACTCTAGGGGGCGGTGCTCATCTCGGTTTCTAAGCCGAAGAGCCAGTGCTGTCCGAAGACGTCTCCGTGGTCATGTGGCCGGCATGACTAAATGCCAAAGGCACACAGAACGCTGTTACCTTCCCACCAAAGGTGGTCCCTATTTTTCTACTTGCATTTTTACATACTTTCAAACTGCTAAGTTGGCAGAAGCTGGGACAAGTAACGGGAGCTCACTTTGTTATGAAGCACTCGGGATTCGAACCACTGAACTGCCGACCTTTCTGATCGACAAGCTCAGCATCTTAGCCACTGCATCCCATCAACAGTTTATTACTTCCCTGAAAAAGACACATTCTAGGGTGGAGAAAATTAATGGAGAAAATAAGAGAAATAACGGGGTCTATCATGGCAGTTTGGAATCTTTTAAAGCTTCTAATATCTCTTGACCATGCAGCTTGTTTAGTGTATGATGTAGTATAATGACCATGCGCTTGCAGCCTCTGACTGTTAGAAAGGAATTTCCAGTGCAATCCTAATATCAGTAGTAGTGCCCCAGTAACTTTTTTTCAGAATTTCCCATCCAGAAATAACCTATACATGAGCACTGTCAAATGGTCAAACAATTGCTTGTAACAGCCAACTGTCTTTAACAACTGCAAGAATGAATCCTGTGAGAAAGTTCCTATAAATGTTGGAAATCATATCCATCCAAGACAGGTACCCTCACTATCATTTTCCCTTTAGAAGGAAGCAGAGATGAAAGAAAGGTGAGAAAATGCCTATTAATGGTTTATCAGATTATTCCTTGGTTCACGTTAAGAATTCTTCCAGAAAATGATTTTTCTTGTGTCTTTGTTTGGTATATAGTAAATTGCAAGATCATAAAATATATAAAGAGGGGCTATTTTATTTTGCTGGGATGCAGGCTGTTATTTCTAGTTTCCCAATTTAACTAAAGCTATCTAAATTATCTTAAGAAGGAAAAATGAAAACCCAGCCTTCTTAAATGAAATCATTTGGCTATATCTATTGGAACAATGATGAAAAGAAATGGAATCTGTTCTTTCAGAAATGCTCTATTCTAAGTCCCAAGATCCTTCATCAATGGACATGGTTGAAAGGGTGATGGGGAGTGTAAATTACTCAAAGGGCTATAGGATCCTTTTTATTATTTAAATAATGCTAGATAGAGTTTACTCATATGTATATATTAAGCTAGTTCTTCTGCAATACTTATGGGTAAACAAAAATGTAAACAATTTCCAGGGCAATGAAATCACAATGCATCGTGAAAATATTTGGACAACAACCCATGCAAGTGGCATTAATTGGGACTTGAACAAGAATAAAGATAAGGTATTTTCAACAGATAGATGGTTGCCACTGGTATAACCCCCCCTACATTCTTCAACAATTATTTTTTTAAAAGAAAAACACATACCACTGATCAAAACAGTAAAACTGGAGCAGCAGAGAAAACTTTCCTGCCACATGAACAGAAACCCATTTTCATTTTTTAAAAAAAAGTCTTCAAAAGAATCAAACATTTTAAAAATGCATTCAAGATCTTTAAAATTGGAAGAAAATAGAAAAGCAAAATACAAATGGAGCTCAGAACTAAAAAATGGCAGGAATGTGTGATTAGTCTTACTACCTGTTCTTAGTTCTGACTATACAATTTCTCCAAAAATACAACTTCTGCGATGAACTGGAGGCATTCACCTCACAATCTCAGTTTCAAATCAATGTAAGGCATATTGTTTGAAAGGAACAGGCCATATTTTTTCAAAGACCAGAGCCCTTTTTAGCAAATTTGGGGAAATTAAAAGAAACTGTGAAAAGTACTTTGAATGTTGATGAGAAATTAAAACAGTGGCTGACAAAAAGTTCTATGAAGTCCATCTTCATTATCAAATCTAATCACAGCTTTGGAGTCTGAAACTTGAATTTTTCTTTACAAAATGTAATGTTTTTGGTCTTTATCTTTAAACAAACAAAAACTAAAAACCAAAGCTATAGTCTCTGGAGTTTCTGTTGTTAACCAGAACTTTCAGAACACATATTTAGCAGCCAGAAGGCCATGGAACCAACTTTCAGAACAATTTGTGTTCTACCAAACTGGCCGAATTTACAATTCATAGTGAAAAATACATTGCTAGAAAGAGGATAAGTATGCATCAGATTTCAGTTTTAATCTACATCTGGAATTATGGATGATACATGCGTGCCTTTGGACATCTTCATATTGCCAACAGTGTTCCATAGGCTGAAATAGAGATGGTCTTCTAAGTATTCCACCAATTCAAAATCCACATATGCTTTACTGTGTGGATTTGGTTACAAATTATCATAAGTAGAGATCGTTTGTGCCCACAAACATCTAATCCCATGATAAAATAGGGTGGTAGAAAATAAATAAATAAATAAATCTATTCCTGCAGTAAACTGTTGGCGTTAATGCTCCATAAATCTGTTCATCGGTTTTATGAGCAGATAATTTTTATCTAGCAATTATTACTGTTTTTGAAACACCAAGCATAAAAAAGAGAACATCTTTTCTCAGTGACATAAAGCTAAGACATCTCCCAAAACAATCCTAAACAACTGTTTTAAATAGATAATTCATTTATATAACATTATTTCCAACTGATAGGGAGATCTGTTGCTTGATAAAATATGAAGGTATTTTTTGTGGTTGCTATTTTAATATTTTTGTCATATTTAGGTTACTCTTAAGAGCACAATTTTAAGTGTTTATGCCAGTAACAGCTGAGTTCTTTAAGATGAGATGGAGGAAGCTTAACCTTTGAGTGAACTAAATGTACAATTAAAAAAAGAAGAAGCCAAGCCAAAAAATTCAGTTTGATTTAGTTTGCAGTCACGTTTAGTTAAAACTATGTTACATTAATTCAGGGAACTGGGAAGAGTTTTAGGAACCTATACTGAATAAGTATGCATGATAGGAGGAGGAAGAAGAAGAAGAGGAGGAGGAAGAGGACAAGAGGAATCAAATGAGACACCATTTTAACTCCAACCTGCACCTTCTTTCTCCAGATTTCTTACATTTTCTCTTTTTCCTTCTTGCATTGTTATATTGTTATAGAACATTCACTCCAAAACATTCCAAGAATCTTCTGCTTACTCCCATTCTTGTATTTGCTTGCTCAGAAATTTTCTAGTAATAGCATAGTTCATCCAGTTATAACCACAGGCTTTTCCACCTACTCAGTCTCCTTGTAAGTAATAAAGAAGGTGAAGTAATCCCCCACAGATGCTTCTTCAACATTTCCTATTCCTTCATGAAGGATGGGAACCTTCTGACCAGCAAATCTAAATCAGTGCAATATTCAATGCCCTTTCTTCTCCTGCATAGCCTCACTACCTCTTTATCATTCATTTTTCTCTGGTTTAGTCTCATTATTCTCAACATTCATGGGGAAAAAACATGTACAACGTTCATATACTCTTGAGCTAAACACAGCATCCAAACTAGACCCTTGGAGAGAAGCTACTGACTTGAAAAAAAGATCACTGCTGTACAAAACAACCCTCCATTTAAAATTTGATTAAAGGGCTCTTACCCGTTTCCTCAGATTGCAGGTTAGAGTGAGGTTCCTTGAGAAAGAGTTTGCAAAAGCTGTATAAAAGTCCAGAACTTTCAACAAAGCTTCCCGTTTGATAATGTGCAAATCGCAATATGTTAGGGCCCGTACGTTGGCACACGCATGAGCTAGAGTGGTCTCTTTCCAAAAGATGTCCCCAAAAACATCCCCTTTACCTGGTGAAGGAATGAAAAAGGCAATTAAAAACCAAAGTTTATAGAAAATAAATAAATGAATAAGAGTCAACAATGTCATTTCTTAAAAGTAGCAATTCAACCTGCAGCAAGAAAAAGTGGTTGTTATCGAGCGTCACTATAGAGTCACAAAAAGAAGTGATATTTCTGAAGAAGGGGAGGCATCATCGCTTTATTCCTTTATCATGAGGAAATTGTGAATAGCTTTTTTAATAAGTTATTATTTCTATGGTTACTCCCATCAAAGCTCACAGGTCCTAAAGTAGTTCTTCAGAATCAAAGGTTTGGGCTACTACAATCAGCATTTGCTCTTTCACAAGTCTCCATGCCTAAATTAGCGTTTAAAGTAGGAAATCTAAGTCTTCATCATAACAACTGGTGTCTGTGCAATGAAATTACAAATCTGACAACTCCCTACAATTTAAATAAATGTTTAAGGTATACCACTGCAGGTTCTACCATTCAAACCAATGTAGCCCAAACTATCTCTTGCAATAAAACACTTGGGTCACAGCAACCTTGTCTGTCTCCTTTTTGGCCATACCCCTTCTTAATACACCAATAAGTTGAAACGTTTTGCTTACTCTTTGTGTGTGTGTGTGTGTGTGTGTGTGTGTGTGTGTGTTTATACATGTGTCTGCTTGAATCTGTATGCACTCCTGGCAACTACTGCATGATAGGTAGTTTTCTTGGAATTCCTTTGAAACTGATTTGTTGCTGCCCTCTTCTTCCTAGGGCTGAGATGGAGTAACTGGCCCAGGATCATCCAGCTGGCTTTTGCCCTAAATGGGACTAGAACTTGTGGTCTCTAGCTACTACCAAACTGGGTCTCAGTGAAACAGCAATAGTTAATGGCATTGCACTGGCTTTCTGTGTTTGACCACTAGGGATAATCGATATAGCAATAGAGACTTTGCATATTTCTCTGCAAAATACTTACTTTGCATATGCTACTGTATTAGCTAGATTGATATTCTCAAAGATTTCATCGCCTCCTTCCCCTCTCAGCTCAGCTTTCCTTTCTCTACCATCTCTGGCCTGTGTAGTTCATATCTGTACCTGACTCACTCACTTTCCAATAGCACACACACAGCTTTTGCTAAACTGGAGTCAATCAGACATTCTTATTATTACATTATTTCTTAAATAATGCTTATCTTTGGGGTTTTTTCCATACACACGAGCACTTGCCTCTAGAATATTTTCTTTAAAATGCTTATCATCTTAATTCAGTGTTTCTCAACCTTGCCAGTTCTAAATGTATGGACATCAATTGCCAGACTGGTTAGAGAATTCTGGGAGTTGAAATCCACACTTTTTAAAGTTGCCAAGCTTGAAAAGCATTGTTCTAAGTGTTTCTCTCTGAGTATGCATTCTTTCTGCAGCATTAAGTTATCTCCTATCCAACAATATTCCTTTCCCAGGACTACAACTGAGAAGCTTTGCCTCATTTCTTCCTGAATGCTGTGTGCACCACTGTGTGCTACTACCCCAATCTGAGATATTTCAGGGAGAATTTTTCTTCTCAGCTTCCAGAGGGTCACTTTGGAGATACCAGATGGATGGCAATCTTACAGTGGCAGGATGGAAAGCAGCCTCAAAAGCAAATTATGGAGCTTCTGAATTATGAAATGAAACTGTAAGAAGAAATGTGTTCAGTATGAATTTATACCACATTTGCAACATTTTTTAGATTGTCCAGATGTTTTGAGCTATAACGGACCACTATACTTCCTGACTGAAAACTGGTTTATCTTAAAGAGATAAAAAGGGGGCTCAGTAGTAAGAGTGCAATACTGCATGCTATTTCTGCTGACTGCCAGCTGCCTGCCATTTGGCAGTTCAAATCTCATCAGGCTCAAGATTGACTCAACCTTCCATCCTTCCGAGGTGGGTAAAATGAGGACCCAGATTGTTGGGGGCAATATGCTGACTCTGTAAACTGCCTAGAGAAGGCTGTAAAAGCACTGTGAAGCAGTATATAAGTCTAAGTGCTATTGCTACCTTCTCAAACTTGAGGACAGCTTGGAAAAAAGTCTGAATGGAAGTATAATGTATCATTAGTACAGATAGTCCTTGTTTGCCAACCATTATTCAAGGACCATTTGAAGTTACAACAATGCTAATTAAGATGAACTTACAACCATCTTTAAAGTTGCCACCATCACAGTGCTCTTGCAGCCATACAATCACCATTTGTGTTCTTCACAGCCAGTTTATGAGAAGCAAAGTCAATGGAAAAGCTGGTAGGAAGTTGCAGGACATTCACAGGACATTAAGCTTAACAGTTAATGGTGATTCGCTTAATGACCTCAGCCAGAACTGCTGGACTTCTATTGTAAGCCAGGTGCATTTGCATGATTTTTTTAATTTTATAACCATATTGCTTAGCCACAGAGTTGTCAGTCCCAAATGCAGTCAGTAAGTGAAAGATATCTGTATTAGTTAGTACATCATTAAGGACTAAGAAAACTAATTGGCACTTTTTGCTACACTAGAGCTCTGTCAGATCTAGATTTCATACTTATATGATTCTTCTGAAGATGCATGAAAATACTGGTCATAGAAAATAAATAATTATGACAGACTGCAGGAAAAACCCAAATAGGTTTCATTTCTTTTGATTCAATGGCTCTGTTAAAAATAACTATAATCCCAAATGTTGCCAATTGGTCAACTGCAAAATAGACATCTGCTTAATCATTTTTTAATTAGATGCCTACCAAAATGAAATTATGAGTTTGTGTTTGCACACAAGAAAAAACAGCCATCTTGTTGCAAAAATAACAAAATAGTCACTTGTATCTGTGTTTCCTAAACACTAAAGGTGAAATTATCAAACAGAAAATTATCCACTGAAACTTTTTTGAAAGAACTGAGATTTGAGTAAGTTAGTTACATGGAACTTTTAGTGCAAGAAAATAACTACAGGGGTTCCATGGTGTGTTCCTTTGTTAGAAACAGGGTCTTGTTATTGCTCTCCAAGGTTAGGTTCTTTTAAAACTTTTTGCCATTCAGACAAACAATAACTTCTGCTTTCAAAAAAGAAGACAAATCCAATGACGTTCTCACATATAAAATACTAGCTGGATACCTGTGCGTTGTGACAAAACTTTGTGATTGGGCTATGCAGGAGAAATTCAGTTCATCACAACTCACATTCTGCACCAGTTGAAGGCCACATTCTGCACCAGTTGAAGCATCCCTTGGGGACTACTTGGAGGCTTCAACTGGTGCAGAATGCAGCCGCGTGAGTTGTGATGGGGGTTCCCCGATACTCCCACATAACACCTCTTCTCTGTGAGCTGCATTGGCTTCTGGTTGCCCTCCGAGTGAGATTCAAGGTGCTGGTTATGACCTATAAAGCCCTGAATGGCTTGGGACTAGAGGATTTGAGGGGACACCTGCTGCCGGCGTCAACTTCCCATTGCCCTGTGCGCTCCCATACAGAGGGCCTCCTCCGGGTGCCACCGGTCATGGAATGTTGGCTGGCGGCTCCCAGTGGGAGGACCTTCTCTGTGGGCGCGCCCACCCTTTGGAATCAGCTACCAGTGGGGCTCCAGATGGCCCCCGACCTTCGCTCTTTCCGTAAGGACCTGAAGACCTAGTTATTCGAGCTGGACTGAGGGGTTTTATTTTAATTTTATTGTTTGTTTGTCTGGGGCTTACTTTATTTAATTCTTTTTAACTTGTATATGTCTGTATTTTAATTGCCCTGTATACCGCCTTGAGTCCCCTAGGAGAAGGGCGATATATAAATGCAATTAAAACAAACAAACAAACAAACAATCCATTGGCTCAGTGGTGGCCAGTGACTGAGATGGAATATCACTCCTACCACCTTGAGTCCAGAAGCAGTTCCATAGGAGGAAGGCTTAGACATTTAGTTGAAGTACCGACGTTTAGTACTGAAAGGGACCACTCCTTCACTCAGGAGTGGAACGTCTGCCAGTTTGAACAAGGTAATGGAATGTAAGGCAACTGGCAGTTGGAAAAGAGTTATTTTCAGGTGGGGAGGGGGAGTAGAACTCCTTAGCATCAGAGCATGGTAATTACTGTATAAGAAATACTAATTTATTTTATTGATTGATTGATTGAATTTCTATACCGCCCTTTCCCTGGGGACTTGGGGCGGTTTACAAGGCCTTAAACATAACAATTATAAATTCAATAAAATTAAATTATAACATGTCCCTTTAGTCCAGACCAGCCAATGCGAAAAGTAAGGTCTTCAACTCCTTGCGGAAGGTGGAGAGGTCTGGGGCAGTCTGCAGTTCCACCGGGAGTTGGTTCCACAGGGTGGGTGCCTCCACTGAGAAAGCTCGACCTCTTGGAGCCGCCCGCCGACACTCTGTTACCGGCGACACCCGAAGGAGGGCCTCCCTATGGGAGCAAATGGGGCGGTGGAAAGATGATAACGGTAGCAGGTGTCCCCTCAGATATTCCGGCCTCAAGCCATTCAGGGCTTTATAGGTCATAACCAGCATATAATGATGGCCATTTTTTAAAAAAAATCCTTTCTTAGCAAGCAGCTAGAAGCCAAGAGGAACATATGTGCCAAATTTCAAGTTTGTAGGCATTACAGTTCTAAAAGTTTCATGATGGTGATTGGTACTTGGCTTTTATATATAGATAGATGTTCTGGCAGTGAATTCAATTAGAAGGTGGCCAAGGACTGTTTGCATGTGTCCTGCCATTCATTGTACATGGAGTTCCTCAGTACTCTGCCGCTTCTCTGGCTTCCCAGGAAAGGACATCATGAAAAAATGCCTCTGATTGGTTTTTATTTGTATTATTTTACTAATTTTATTATTTATTTATTTTTTTGCTATCCATGCTACCAGGGAAAGTCCAACCATTAAGATATTATTGGGGAACTATTTATTTCTCAAGGTTAAATTTGGAGAAATTATCCACCCAATTTCTCTGCCCAGAAATCTGATGATTTCCAAAGGATATTAATATTTAGCTTTAACTCCTACAGTAGCACCCAAAGGGAAATGGCAAGAGAAGCACAGCATCCTATGATCAGATATACTTCTGAACTGCCCCTACTAATCCAGTAAGTCCACTGTTTGCTCACTCTTGGCAACTTTAAGATGCATGGACTTCAGTTTCCAGAATTCAACTCCTGTGCTGGCAAGAGTATTCTGGCATCTTAAAGTTGCCAAGTTTGAGAAACACTGTATTAAAACACTCAACTCAGATTTTCATATTCTCAATATGAGTCAGTGCAAACTTATCTCAAACCTTACTTCCAATCTCTGCCTGACTGAGACAACCATCTCAAAAATGAATGGTTGTGCACCAGACTACACTACAGATACTAACCCAGATGCTTTGGAAGATGCCAAGGCACTGAACGTCACTTTCTCTGTTGTCTGCCTATCTCATCCCACCTGCCTGCTTCTATTTTATATACTAAATCAGGGGTAGGGAACCTTGGCTCTT
>JANHFR010005244.1:8127-18506 GCA_032468015.1 Mimophis mahfalensis | reverse complement strand
CAGCATTAGGCTCTTCTCCAGGGAGTCCTTTCTTCTCATTTGGTGGCCAAAGTATTTAAGTTTCATTTTCAGGATGAATTTAATGCTAGAACAACCTTATTCTTTAGACAAACTGGAATTGTAAATCTCAGAATTTCCACTATGCACTTGTTACTAGATTGGAGAAAGCTTTGTTAGACCAATAAATGAGCTTATTGACTGTCCTACCAAGCCAAATAAGACTGGCTTGGAGATCTTATAAATGTCTAGCATATACAGAAGCTACACAACCTTTTGATTTCAATAAGGCTCTGACATCTTTAAGCAAAACAAGATCAAAAGAATTAGACTGACATCTAGAGCCATGTCACCATCACATATGACAGGAAAACTTTTCTGAAGCAGGAGGATTCTTCAAAATTGTCTGGAAGCACAGTATGCTTTTTTGTTTAAGAAACATTGGAATAAGCAGTTCAAAGCTGTTTTCAATTTGGCAGCTTTCAAATATCTTTGACTATAGAGTAAAAAAAAATTCTACATATATTTTCCATTAAAAATATCTGCACAAAGGCAGTTGAGATGCAAATTAGCTGCATGAAATTAATCCCTCCACAGTCATCCCATCAACCTCTTTCCCGGTTTTGCTGTCCAGATTTTGCACTAAGTGTCCAAGGATGACTCTGATATTTTATGCACAGAAAATAGGCATGGTATTTATGTGATATTGGCATACACTGCTATGGCATCATCTGGACTCAGTACAGCAGGCAGAACTTTTACTCTGCTTCCAAGAACTGTTTAGCCCTTCATATAATAACCAAAATTCAATTTTTTTAAATTAGCATTGAATCTATTCCTTCTTGCTTTGTCTGCTTTTAAGATGGTATCATATGCTGCTCCTGAAACAAATAACTGAGTTGAAGAAAGAAAATACACAGAGTGGGCCCATTCATAGCTACTCAGCTCCATTTTTACATAAAGTAGAGCTTTCTGAGACTGCACCACTAATATTCACCATTTTCCATCGCAAAATTTTATGGAATTAAAAATAATTGTTAAAGCATGAAGTAAGCTTCTGTAGATAGGGTAGTCTGTTTTAATCTAGGGTGCTGCTTTGAAAAGGTGCTTCAACTTAAATATCACCAAAAGTATCTGTACAGCCCTCTTTTGACATGCATCTGTTGCAACAGAAAGATCACAGGGCACTTAAGTAAAGCATCACAATAGAAGCTTTTGTGCAGCAGAATATGAACTGTTTTTACTCTCAAAAGCTGATGTCCAAATCCCAGCAAACCAGCCCTATAACAGTTAACCTCCCATGGGTGCTTAAGGTTTTTAGTCCCTTTAGATAGAAAAACACTGCACAGCTTGCCAAGCATTTGGAGATGCAGACTGATGCTAATGATGTTCAAGATCTAATCAGATCCTATCTGATGAGACTGCATTGGCAACAGCAGTTTGCCAAGGTGGTCCCCAATGCCCTGTGCTTCTTGAGGGGCAGACAAAGGAATGGACAATATACTTGCATGTTATAGAGCTATGCAAACAGAAAAAAGGCCACGGATAAGGTCATCAAATAAGGAAGGTTGAACATTCCACCTTGGCAGTTTCCTCAGTATTCTTGCCATCCACATAGTTTTCAATACTGTAATGCTGTCTTCTCTCCTTCTTTCTTATCCAGAAATTAAGTCCTTCAACCTCTGTACTTTCTGGTATTGCATATATACCTTGTTTTGGGTAGGGTAGACAATTCCAATGTATGCGAAGATTGACTTATGCAAAGTTTTGTAAAATATTTACAGCAGTGTAATAAATTCCTAACTTGAGAAATGTTATATAAAGATTTTGGGGTGGGTTTTTAAAAAAACAATAATGGTTTTGTTATTTTACCCAGATGACAAGGTAGGAACTGACCCAGTTTTAAGATATTTAAATCTGTATGATAGACATTATGGATGCTGTTCCAAATAGGTTAAATTATTTTAAATTGTCCTGAATTAAATTCTGTGCTTTCACATTCTCCTACACCCAGCTGTTTTATGCCTCCAATTTATTTTAATAACTTATAACTTTAGGAATTGTACTGTATTATAACATATATAGTATTCTGTTGTTCCCCTAGTGTAACATATTTTGGCTTTATGCTTTTTATATATCACTCTAATACACTAGGACAAAGGATAAGTTGAAATACACTTAATAGATAAATGTATTTTAAAAAAAAACCCCAGAAAGTGTTTTTTAAAGATAATGGCCAGTTTTAATCTATTATCCCATTTATGTTTTAAGGGTGAATGACAGCATCATAGATATATAACAAAACTGTCTTATGAAGGCTATAATAAGGCCTGATGGAAGTTTTTCTTCGTATTAATATAACAGGGGGATTTTTTTATTGCTGATTGTTTTGTATTACAGTTAAATTGCATTCACCTGAGGTGGATTTAATATAAAGTTAGGAGTGCTAGCGAGGGCTGTTGCTAATGCCCACTTATCATGAATTTATTATTGGCTGAATTCAGAATCTGTTGCTTGCTACAATTTTATTATTTAAGACCAAGAAATTGGGTTACATGAGCACAGAATATCCTGATAATGGATAAAATTGTCAGTAAAAAAACATACTGGGAGGAAAATGCATGAGCTGACCTCAGGATCTTGGTAAATCTATGTCTGAGTCTATGTCATGCATTCAAGATACCGGTATCTAAAAACTGTAATACCTATCTGACAGTGTAGGCTACACAAATCAGTCCAGTGGTGGGGAGTTAGTTGGTGCATGAATCAGGGACTTTCACAATGCACATAAAAAGGAATGGGACTTTGATCATGCAGAATCATGGCTGCCATCTTTTGTTTTTTTACTCATAGACACACCCATGCACATACCAATGCTATTGACAAGCATTTATGAGAATAGCTAATTTTATAATCCCAGAAAGTATTTGTTATTCATGTTAATCTCATAGGTGGTCTTCCTGAATTGATTATTATAAATTTATTGTGCAACATAATTATACTTAGGTGGCAGACATAGCTGTGATTTTTTATTTGTTGTCATTATTTGCCACTCTATCACAAAATAGAATATTTAACAAGATTGTTTTATTATTAGTTTTTTATTATTATTAGTTTGCCTAAGAAAGTTGAAAGAAAGTGTACTTGGAACTAATGACCGACTTTCTTGGCTACAGCCCTAATACTGTATTTCATATAACCAAACATATCTGCACAATGATCTGGGACCAAGAAGCATCTAATAAGATCTAATTGCCTTGTGGCATATGGTCTAGTTTTGGGAGTTAGGACCAGCATCTTGTCTGAATTAGTAAGAATGTATAGAAACAAGATCCAATATGGTCCCTTTAGAAAAAGCTAATCTTTGACCACAAGATGTCTGTGTTAGCCTGACTATCCAGGCTTGTGAAATCACAAAACTTCTGAGGAGATGGTTTGATCCACTGGGCTGCCCATCCTAATAACCTACATAGACACATGCCCAATCTAACAAATTATTAGGTTTTGAAGTATAAGGAAACTGAATAAAGATTGAGCATTTGGAGGTAACTACTGGGATTTAATACCTATTTAGAAAGAGAAACAGATGGTCTGGTTGATCAACATCAGTTTTAAAGAGCTGAAAGTAATTGCTCTTCAAACACAAACACGCATACACACATGCAACTGTTTCTGGTCAAACAGATTTTCTAGGTTTCAGGACATTACAAACATAAACAAGATGAGACCTGAAAGAGACACCTCAATGAATATTTTTAGAGGATTACAATTCCTTTCAATAATTTTCAGGGATTTTTGTGGCACAAAAGTTCATAAATCCTTGATTTTATTCACCACAGGTCTCTGACTGGTTTGAATTACACATCTGATCAGTCGGCAAAACACAGAAGCAAAGAGAGGAAACAGTGAATAGAAAATTTGTGAATATGCTAACATACAATATTATAGGACTGTTATTGTCATATAACAAGGCAGGAACAATCAGATCCACACATGCAGAATTCAAACTACTTTATTATGTTCTGCCTATAATAAAGGAATCTCCCCAGTCTGGCAGCTTTCCCTAGGAAACAATTACACTTAATAGCCATCAACACCCCAATCAACCAATAAGAAATTACACCCAACCAGACACTACATAAATATTACACATAGAATAGCTCACATCCCAGTGGAGAGAAGTTCCCTGAGAATGGGCTCTAGCATGACTGTGAAAGCTCTAGTCCCAGTGACTAACCTAGATTGGATCCTGCAACATTATCCTGGGACATGTATATTTGCTTTCATTTATGACAATTAGATAAGGCTCCCAAGAATTCAGGGAAGGCTGGTTCTAGCCCCTTGAGAGTTGTTCAGTGACTCTAAATTAACACTGCACTTCATCTTTTATGCTTCACATGTCAGGTTCGGTACTTCCCAATAGTTATTTTTAAAAAAACTTCATCAATGGGTTATTTATGAGAGTTAGGTATAGCATTAACAAATATGCATGTAGGTGGTTGTAGGTTCAGTACTTGTCATCTCCATATTAAAGCAAATAAAACACACAATAGAACGAAGTAGGAAAAGAACTCATTAGGAAACAATATTGTACAATATATGGATTCCCCATCCAGTTCTATTGCACTTCATCTATAAGAAGGGCCAGTGAAGTTTCTATCTCACGCTCAGGCTTGAACCCAGTCAGGACAGGTTCAGCCATGACTTTTAATAGATGAATATGTTTACAATATACTGACTATGCTAACTATGCATAGATAGTTTAAGATTAAGTTTAAGATACTAAGCAAACTGAGATAGAACTTAGCCAGAACTAAAGAAGCTTCTTGGACGAGAAGCGAAACGTCTTCAAAGAAAAAAAAAACAAGTCCATCTGCCTTTTGAAAAGCACCTTTGGGACAACCATGATCTGGATGATTGAGACACTTCATAGAACAGATACTAAGCAAAGTACAGAGAGTCCTGGAAACAGATTGTATAGTGACCATTCAAAGTTACAATGGCACTGAAAAATATGATTTATGACCAATTTTCACACTTATGACTATTATAGCATGCCTATGTGTTAATATTTTTACATTCCCACATTAAAAAACAATAATTTCTATATGCGTAAGGTGCATTTAAAATAGCTGACAATGTTTTAGGCCACACCACACTAACAGCTTGGAGACAGGGAGTCTGGCTCTGGCAGGTGCAAGCCCAACTCCCTTAATAACAAGACAGCCATGTGAGCTGTCAATCATTGTTAAGAGTTACACTATATTTATGGGTAACTGCTACTCCTAGAGGGCACTCAAGTATACAATAGAAACCTCTCCTGCTACCCATGTCTACTCTGCTTGTATTGCTTTCGGTTTCATTTCTGTAAGTACAGCCACCTTGTGGCTTCTGTGAATATTTGTAAATAAAGCATCCCTTAGTTGAACAAGATTGTCTGGCATCCTGGCTTTGGGCTATACAACGACCCACCGACCTGAGATCCAATGCAGAGTTCATCATTTAGTTGTTAATAGCATTGTAGAACTAAATCTGCAATGCTAGAAAATTAACACTATGTCACATGATCAAAATTCAGATGTTTGGTAGCTGGTTCATATTAATGATGGTTGCAATGTCCCTGGGGTCATATGGTCCCCTTTTGTGACCTTCTGACAAGCAAGGTCAATGGGGAAGCCAGATTCACTTAACAACTGCAATGTTTCACTTAACAAATCTGACAAGAAAGTTCATAAAATTGGTCAAAACTCATTTAACAAATATCTCGCTTAACAATAGAAATTTAGCACCGGTTGAGGTTGTAAGTCAAGGACTACCTACCAAAATCAACTTTACCACTGACAAATGCTGTTTTTTGGTGTGTGTGTTTTGTTTGTTTGTTTTTTGTTTTGTTTTTTGCCTCTGAGAAGTAACACTTAGTGTAAGATAACTTCAGGAATAGAAGGCACAATTATTTGATTTCTTCTCTCCCATTTCCTGCAGCATAACTCAAGGATGGGAGAAGGTTTTCCTCATTCATCTGGCACAGATTCTTCCATCTCTGCAGCTGCTCCACTGCCAACCACTTTTTTTCTGTTGTTTGAAAGACAAACCAGCTTCATGAATCACTGCAGCTACTGTAAGCAATTTGACAAAGTACATTAGGAAAAGGCCTAGTCAAAATCTTTATTGCACAAGTCCCTTTGAGATCAATTTATATTATCTGTCAGGACTCTTGGTGACATAATAAGTAATTCACAGGGTGGTTTATCCAGGATGATGAAAAGACTGAAAGGTAATTAAAACTGCTCCTATTGAAGCTAGGGTGGACTGAAATTTTTATCTGTCACTGATCAAATAAAGGTTCAAATGTTGAAATACATGGGAGAAAAGTAAAATTACTACTGTTAAACATCAATACACACTATCTGCTCTTCACTTTGCTTCACTTAATATAACTTAATAAATAATGCTATATTCTTTCTGCAAGGATATCAAGATGCCAAACCAAAATGGTCTACTATATCTTTAAAAAGTGGTTTGTCCTTACAGGTGTTAAATTGAACTCTTGCTAGGCTTTGGAGAACAAAAAGCCTTAGTGCTACATAATGTTATAGCTGGATCTTTAGTCTAACACAGGGGTATCAAGCTTGCACCATCACATGACCTATCACAACTTTTTCCCCTTCGCTAAACTGGGCATGGGTGCAGCCAGCATGTGATGCCTTCATTTTATGGGCTGCAAGTTTGACAGTCCTGGTCTAACATTTCTCTCTTTGACTATGCTTTAGGAAGTCACTGTTGGTTTTGCTTCATTATCACTAAAGGACTTTTCTTGTCTCAATAGATCCAGTACCACAGAGGCTCTGGGCCATCCAAGAATAAGTAGCAGAATTCTTATGGAAGACCCAGGCTAGCTTAGTACTGGAACTCTGAGGACATAATCAATATGAAAACAAAGGTGAATGTGGACATGTTAAATGTATTATAATCATGCATGTTCTGGGGAAAATGAATGTATGGATTTTTGCCTTCATAAGATAAAAGAATGGCCATTAGCTTAGATGTCTTTAGCAAGGACCACTAAGTTAAATGCAATTGGGTGGTAGCTCATTACAGGCTGCTGTGGAATCACTGAAACCAAAATCCTTTTCTTTTTCTTCCACATGCCTCTGCAGCAGAAGAAAAGTTTTACAAGTGTACATACGTCTCCAATCCTTTGCTTTACAATAGGAAAGTGTGATACTTGGCCTCCTAGCTTCGTTTCACAACACAGAAGAACGTGAATTGCTGCCAAAGGGAATTTGGAGGACAGCATGTTAGATTGCCATGTTTGGGAAGGCTAGGAAGCATAACTGGACATTACTTAATCAAGACAATTGTGGAACTATTGACTTTTTCTCTTAACAGCAATTAATTGGTAAGAGGTTACCTAGTAATGTTAAAAAAAAAAATATTTGGTCTCTAACGAAGTCCCAACACTGTACTCTTTGATGCCCTTTGAACAGGGGTCCCCAAACCTTTTAAACAGGGAGACAATTCACAGCCAGTCAGACTTTTGGGGGTTGGACTGGCTGGGTGGGCGTGGCTAGGAGGTGATATGACTGGGTGGGTGTGGCCAATTTAGCAGTCCATAAACAATACAAATTAAACTTTACTTTGTTATGCTCCTGGGGGTGGAAAGCAGGTTAGTGAAGGGATGGGTCTACCTTGGGATGTGTGTGAGGGCCTTCTGTTTGTGTATGTGTATGTGTGTGTGTCTTTCTCTCTCTGTCTCCCTCTCTCTCGGGAGGCCAGGGAGGCCAAAAATGGACCCAATTTTTGCCTCTGGAGGCCTCTGCATGTCCCATTTTTGGCCTCCTTGGCCTGCAGAACCAGTCTGCTCCTCAAAAATGAGCATATTTTTGGCCTCCTGAGGCCTTCACACCTTCCATTTTTGGCCTCCTTGGCCTTCGGAAGGCAGGTGGGTGGGTAGTAGGGCAATACGGGCAGGGCAGCCTCAAGAGCTTGTGCAGGCCAGATTAATGGCTTCAGTAGTCCATAACTGGCCCGCAGGCTGTAGTTTGAGGACCCCTGCCCTATGAACGTTCAGCTATTCCATATATTAAAGGAAGCAGACACCTTTATCCAATATTCTCTAAAATTTACTAGTCTTAATATGTTTCCATAGCAAACTGTAGCAAAGGAATTAATAATAATTGGTTAAAAGTCAGCATTTAATTGGCAAAAAAACCATTAGCTGGTTAATAGTAAATCATTCCCCCCTAAAAGTATAGGCATTAGTTGGCTGTTATCCCCAGAGAGCAACTGCCATCTAAGATATCAAATCAATATGAACCAATAGTAGACAATTTTGTCTAATTTTGATCTTAGTTGGTTTCACTCCAGCTTTACTTCATCCAATTTCCACATCGATCTGTGATTTAACATACACATTCAAATGTGTTCCTTTCTGTTGTTAAGTTTCCCTTTCTGTGCACATTTAACACAACAATTTGCCCTAATAGGCACATTTTTTGGTAGAAATTTCTGCTTCTACAGATATATTCCATTCATTCTTTGCTAATTGTTTTTAGATAAATGGGACTCTAAGAACGACATGACACCATTTTGTTGCCATATTAGAAAGAAGGATGTATACTTGAAAGCTTTAGATCTCCACATTCTATCCAAAGCATTTTATTCTACAACCATCTTAGTTCATATATTTTCTAATAGAATGGAATATTCTCCCCCAAGTAAGAATGTGACATTATATATACAGAAAATATATCAAAACAGTCCAGCTCTGCTTGCTCTTATACACATCTCTTATACCCATTCTTTATTTTTTAAGATGAGTTTCATGTATTGCAACTACAGCAAGTTCAATGAAAATAACTGTAAGGAATAGGGTGTAATCCATCAGTGGACTCTTGGTAAATAATAGGGCTAAAACAGATCTAAGAACTGGTTTCTATGAAGAGCCACATTATCAGAGGAACTACATGAGTGAAAAACATTCTTGTAAGCCCAGACACTAAAATGTTTACAGCCATGATTTCTTTCCACTTTTTTTTCCTGTAGCATTATTTAATACATACTGTAGGTTTTAAACATAATGACTGTATTTAACTGATCCATCTAGTTTTAATTAAGCTTGTAGTTAAACTGAATTAATCAAATCTTAATATCTATTCTTGGTTCTTTACTTTGGGAAACAGGTAATCAGTTGTGGCCTGAGCCCAAAGGAAGTTATGCTCTGAAGTTTCATTCCCCATCAACAGTCTGTACAGCTTAAATACTGTATGCTTAACAACAGTCTGTACAGCTTAAATACTGTATACTGCTTCTTGTGGCTTCTCCCCAAGTAAAGACTATCTCATTTTACCCATTATTAAATCTAAATGAGGTGAGTGTGTTTATTTTTCCCTATGAAAATCAATATTATGCCAAGCCAACCATTCACACTATTTATGAATAAATTACTTCTGTTCCGATAGACATAGTTTTACAATGAGGTCTCTTATTTTGATGGGATGAGCAGCATACTTTGTGATGTTTCCTTGGAGAAGCTATTATTATATGACACACGCACTTCATTACCACAGCATTAGCAAGCTCATGCAATAGCCAAGCATGTTACATTTCTAGCTAATTATATTAAAGCAAATCATGGGCAGGAGAAAAATAACATGTATTCATTTTTTTCTTAATTGTATTTAATATTGTGCATAATATAAACAGGAATAAAAAAATTATGTGCAGCTCCTAACAGTCAACAATTAGTGTTTGCACGTAGGTGACCTTGTGCCCGTTATTTTGCTAGCTTGAAATAATTATGCTCTCATAATCTACTCTCAAAATGTATGGGGCACAAAGAAGGGTGTTTTTTTAAAAAAAATGACTTTTACTAACAGAGTAAACAAATTTGGGGTGAACTGAACAGAATAAAAGAATTGGAAGGGACCTTGGAGGTCTTCTAATCACACCCTATGCCCAGGCAGGAAATCCTATACAATTTCAGACAAATGCCTGTCCAATCTCTTCTTTAAAATGTCCAGCACTGGAGCATTCAGAACTTCTGGAGGCAAGTTGTTGCACTGATTAATTGTTCTAACTATCAGGAAATTTCTCCTAGGTTGCTTCTCTCCTTGATTAGTTTCCATCCATTGCTTCTTGTCCTACCTTCAGGTGCTTTGGAGAATAGGCTGACTCCTTCTTCTTTGAGGCAAATCCCATAATATTGGAACATTACTATCATGTCACCCGTGATGGGTGGGGCAGGGGAAGTAGCTGATCAATTTTTGTTCCTAGGTGACTAATTGCTGTTCCAGCCCAAGCCCTTACAGCAGTGTTTCTCAACCTTAGCCCCTTTAAGATGAGTGGACTTCAACTCCCAGAATTCCCCAGCCAGCTATGCT
>JANHFR010005243.1:22232-32674 GCA_032468015.1 Mimophis mahfalensis | reverse complement strand
GGATTCGAACCTGCACTAATTGCAGGCAGATGGTAACACTTAACAAGCAGTTAGACTGCTGAACCACCAAGGCTCTTAATTAGGAGAACTTGTATTTCTAAGCAAATCAAATCTTAGCAAATCCTTACATAGTTAATCATGAATATTGGCTAAAAGATTATCTTGTAAAGATATTTTAAAAGGGTGAAGTTGTTTTCAAGTTGAAACATTATTTGATTACTGTTTTTTCAGTAAATATACAGGAATGCAATTTCAAATGACCCTTCAAAAATGTACCTTTTATTTCTAAGCATAAGCCACAAACTGAGCCTAGCTGAATTATTCCTACATTCTGTTAAGTCATATTATGAAAATAAACAGAGGAATCTCAATTTACATTGTTACTTAAAGCAGGGCAGTGAGTAAGAGAGGAACAGTTAGAGGAACAGAATAAATGACCAGCAGTAAATTGGGAATAACTCTCAGAGTGATAATCCACAAAAGTGTAACAAGGCAATAAAACTGATATATTTCTGGGAGTCAGAGGTGAACTTGAAACTTAAGTAACCAGAGAACAAGGGGCATGAGTATCAATGCCAAAGAGAAGTATTTGTAGAAGTAAAGGAGAAGCTTTGAAGATTAATTTTCTGGAAAGAATGTGTTCCTTCTCACGCCCACAATTTATGCTGTACCACTTTTACTTGTTTGTTTTTTTCTGAAGGAATTGAGACATTGCAAGTCATAGTTAGGATAAAACTAATCTTACTAATGCTGAACAAAATATCCTATGGCAGATCTTCAGGAGTTCTAATCCAGATATTTCTCATATCCCATTTTCTATACATCTAGGGCTTTAGCTCTTCTAGTTCTACAGACTGGATGTCCAATGCCTCTACTGAATGGATAACTTCTGGAAATGAAGAATGCAAGTTCTGGAAACCCTCTGTGTAACCCATTTGAGAAATCTCAGAGCAATTGTTACAAAGCCATAATTAGATAGTTACTAATTGTTCTGTTTTTCCACCTCTCACAATTAGATGCTGAAGAGCCACAGGTGCAGTTCAGCACAGTCGATGACACGCTTGTAGCCAAGTGCATCTCAGCAGGCTGGTATCATATGCCTAAAGTAACCTGGCGTAACCGCAAAGAAGAGGACCTGTCTGGCTATTCCAAAACAGAGATTCTGGAAGAGAAACAGGATGGGTCCCACAGAGTGGTGTCTACGTTACATTACCCCGTGTTGCTCCACGAAATCTACACTTGTCACATTGAAGAGAGTGATGTGCTCAACAGACCTGTTAGGTCCATCCACAAAGTTCCAAGTTAGTAATTTCTGGTTGAACGTCTCTGTTGGGTGTTGAAAGAAGAAATATGTTGTTAAGCAAAGAAGGATGGATTAAGCACAATAGAGTAGCTGTTTTCTTCTTGCCAGCAACCATTTATTTATTTATTTATTTATTTATTTATTTATTTATTTATTTATTTATTTATTTATTTATAATTTATATGCCGCCCTTCTCCCGAAGGACTCAGGGTGGCTTACAACCCATTAAAAACACAATATAAAAGTTAAAATAGAATGAAACAAAATTGATAACCCAAACAAACAATCAAAATTTAAAATTGACCAATCCCCATTAAAATTAATATTTTTCTCAGGTCAGACCAGCTTGTTGGAACAACCATGTCTTTAGGGTGCAGCAGAAGGATCACAGGTCAGGGATAATCCGGATCTCTGGGGGTAGCTCATTCCAGAGGGTTGGTGCCCCCACAGAGAAGGCTCTTCCCCTGGGGGTCACCAGCCGACATTGTTTGGCCAATAGCACCGTTGCTCAGGATGCTGTCTTTCAGTGGTGGGAAATGGTTAAACAAATGATTGGGCTAGGAGGAAGGCATGTGGCTTTTTCCTTCTTCCCATTGATTGTGGTCATGAATACAAGGGGCATGAAGGAGTGGGCATGTCAACAAAGAGGAGGGTGAAAGTGCAAGAATGAACGTTGGCCTTTGAGATGTTGCTGAATTATACATCCCAATCATAATGATTAATGGAATCTGGCAATTATATTCATTATATTACCATATAATGCTATGATATTACAGATCCCCCAGTTCTAGAGTAGCGTGTGTGAGAGAGACACACACAAACAAAGATGTGATGAATGTCAGGAGTAATGGAGGATAGATGTACACACATGTAGAACCATGGACCAAACCAACAATTTGTGTAGATTTTCTCTCATGAGCTAGTATTAGTAGACCTAATATGATTCTCCTGTTTCTTGAAAGCAGTTTGGCCACTTGCAAAAACAATCCATCTGTCCAGGCAAGAGGAAGGAGTGGAGACTTCCACACTTCTGAATATTTATGAATCCTGACCATGAAGGCTCAGATTGAGAGTTGTGGTATCTTAGAGGCCATTTCTGGTTTGACACTCAACAAGGTGTCATTTATTCCTAGTTAGAAAACTGGCTTCTCATTTCAATTAATGCTTGTTGAAACCTCAGTTTTAAAAATACATTATTTAGAAATACATTCTATTGAATTCAAAGAAACTTACCTTATTTTTTGCACTATAAGATGCTCCAGGCATAAGACACACTTAGCTTTGGGGGAGGAAAACAAGAAAAAAAAAAATCTGCCTCTGCCTCCCAGCAATTTCCCTCCTTGCAGCAAGAAGCAAACAACCTGGTCAGCTTCAGCACAGCCTGATTTAGCATGAGCAGCTGATTGGCGGTTGGATCAGCCTCCCGGAATACTGCCAATCAGCTGTTCCAGGCTTTGGGGATCACTGCTGCCCATAGCCACCATTGCCACCCATCGCCACCTCTGTGCGCCCCATTTTTGGCCTCTGTGCGCCCCATTTTTGGCCTCCGTGCACCCAGTTTTTGGCTTCTGTGCCTCCTGTTTTTGGCCCGTTCTAGGCAGCCACCTATCACAGCCTATTGCTGCCTATTGCTGCCAATTGCCACCACCAATCAATGCCACTTGGTGGCAGCAATTGGCAGCAATCCCTGCTGTCTGGAACGGGCTGAACACAGGACGCACAGAGGCCGAAAATGGCTGAAGGGTGAGGGATTCGGGTGGACGGGGCTTCAGCAACATTTGCTTTGTAAGATGCACAGACATTTCCACCCACTTTTTTAGGGGGGAAAAGTGTGTCTTATAGCGTGAAAAATACTGTAATTATCAGTAAAATTGGCAACTTTAAAGAACAGGTGATTAGAATGTCAAGTGTTATATTCTCTCTCAGAAACAGTAGGTAGAATGTGGGGCCCAATTATTTTTTTATATGCATATGTCCATCTTCCTTCACTTTTTGCAAAAAAACAGAAAAAGTTAATTTCTGGTACAGCAATTGATAGTGTACTTAATAATTGAGAATGGTGTACTTAGTTCAAAGACGTGGTAGTACTACTAATGCAGCTACCAAAACTGAAACTCATAAACCTCTCTGAGAAAACAAAATGGCTCCTGGCAAGTTAGTTATGTAGAAGTAAGTTCTATTAAGGTGAGAGAGCATTAGGTCACTTTCTGTGGTAATTTGTATTGGTATAAGATTATGTTAAGTTCTTATCCTGAAATTTTGAATGAGTATGAACCTGTAAATGTCCCTACAGCAAAACCGGAGAATTTTCTTCTCTTCAGGGCCAGATTCTTGGAAGACTTATTTGCCAGTGAGCCAACGTATCAATTGTAAATGGCTCTATTAATTCTGGCACTCTCCTTTTTCTCTGACTTTCTCATCACAGATCATTGCTCCACTAGTGATTTGCAGGGTATTCGAGAGCATCCGCCACAGTAGAAAAATAGCAGTAATATTTGGTTCCACACTAGTGATTTGTAATATCTCACAGCATTGTTCAATTATTGCTTTGGAAAAAATAGTCTTCATTATTGAGAGGTTGCCACAGCAATGACAGCGGGTGACGCTGAAAATGTAAACGGTGAACAACACTTTTTTTTAATCATTTCAGTGAGTTGGGTGATGTGGGGAAGACACATGCAGTGGGCAAGTGGGGGGGGGCTCTTCCTCATGACTGCATTGTTGTGCTTTCCTCCAGTCCACACAGCATCACAAAACCACCCTGAGATATTTCTATTCTGCCCTCATTGATGAATCTCATTCTGCCTCAGCAGTGAGCAAAGCAAGTGATGCTCTTCTTAGAGACTCAAATGGGGCAATTTATGGAGAGCAATTGATGGGTTCTCTTGGCTTCAGCCGCCTAGAGAAACCATGCTATGCCAGGAGAAGACAAGTTTTCACAGGTGGTAGAACAGCCATCGAAATATGGTTAGCTGATCAGCGTTGGTTGGGAAGTAGTTTTGCCTGGTCTAGCAACTAGTGTTCTCCTGCTTCATTGTGGACCCAACTAACTCATCTGCAGGAATGGGTGATCTACATGGGAGTATTCATTCTACCCAAGTAAGCAGGAAACTGTTGGCTTTATCAGGCAGAATGTAACATCCACCCCTGCAGTAAAGTTGCCCATCCAGCCCTGGCTCATCAGCTGATTGTGGGTGGTGGTGGGTGTACTGAAGGGCACCTACTTGGAAAACAGTCAGTCTTCCAGAAGACTCATGGACATGTTTCCAAAAAATAGCAGCGGGGGTGTTAAACTATTTATCCAGAGGTGGTATTCAGCCAGTTCCAACAGGTTTCGGAGAACCAGTAGCAATAATTTTGACTGGTTCAGAGAACCAGCAAATACCACCTCTGATTGGCTGACACTGGAAAATACCACCTCTGATTGGCCGACAGCATAGCCATGCCCACTAAGCCATGCCCACAGAGCCGGTAGTAAAAAAATTTGAATCCCACCACTGAATTTATCCCCTCTGCCTTTTCCTCTCTCTCCTCTTTGAACGAGCAGGAAAGATGGGGACAAAGCGGTCCATGTTTAAAAACATTTTCCGCTTTTGCTCCCACCTCCCAATGACTGGAGGGGATTAAATCCCCAGGGACAGCAGATTAGAGCAAGACCTGTGTTTCAAAGCAGCTTTCACCACTTTTCTTGACAGCTTGAAAAAGAGATATAACAGGCACGGGAGACAAGTGTCAATCCCTTTCTTGACAAATGGGTGACACACTCTTGGTTTCTCCTGTCATGCCAGCCCAAGAAGTCCTAGAACACCTATGCCTGCAATAGCCTCAGGTGCTGGGCAGGTTGCAATCCCTAGCCATGGTCTCCTTGAGGAGATGTTGAAGTTGTTAAAACAGGAGCTCTTGTTCCAGGAGAAAAGTAAAAGCACATGAGAACCCCTACATATGTCCTTAGGCTGCTGCTGCAGTGGGCTAGAGTTCCCAAGGCAACCTCATGAATCCTCAGTGCCCTTTAACACTGGTTAGGGAGGCAGTTTCATACTGTGATTAGTGAACCGTGAGGAAGAGCCCAGAATCTGATGGGCAAGTTGTTCTTGCCAATGATCTGAAATGATAGCTAGTAGAAGAGCCTTTGAAATTAGGGTGAGTGACTGCATGAAACTAGATCAAAGGTATTACGATGTTTCAGGTAGGACATTCCTGTGATAGAGGTGAAAAGTTTTCAGGAAATTTAACTTTTTCCAGTCCATATAAAGTGTAGCACAAGCACATCAGAAAACAGGGGAAGTATTTTACATAGGAAACTTACACCTCAGCCCATGTAAAATGGATGCATTACTTGAGATTTCAAAATGTTGGTATCTGACTATTAACTGCAATGAAGTTGCTACAGAACCAGCCTGAAAATGTTAGCAAATTTGGTCCAGATGCAAGTAGTCCTCAACTTACAACCATTCATTTACTGACCTTTTGAATTTACAATGGCACTGAAATAATTATTTAAGACTGTTTTTCACAGGACCATTGCAGCATCCCCAAGATCACGTGACCAAAATTCGGATGCTTGGCCACTAGCATGTACTTATACAGTGCAAGTGATTCACTTAACAACTGCATCGAGTGGTTGTAAAATGGGGCCAAATTCACTTTAGTTGCTTTGCAACTAAAATTTTAGGCTTAATTGCGGTCGTAAGTCAAGGTCTATCTGAATAAGTATGTATATAGGCATAGATATGTAGGGGTAGATGTCTATGGAGATTCTCAGCCATCATTGTCTCAAAGGTTTTCAATCAGAGCTGATGAAGCTTCCTGTGTGAGAAGTGAAACGTCTTCTTCCTCAAAGAAAAAACAGTCCAGCTGCCATTTGAAAAAGCACCTTTGAGATATGTAGGAATAATTTTTTAAAAAAACAAATGTGCTGGCTGTTTGTATGGCTGGATTTCTTTTAACTTTTTAACTTTTCTCTTTTTTTTCAGAGAGGAAATATCATAATATGTACAATCACTACTAGAAAATCAACACCAGGCTGATGCAGTGCGGGAAGATAAGTGCTTGTTTTTTCATCGTATCAGCTCTGTACAGGGCCTGCAACAGCAGAAGGAAAAGGGAAAACACAGAAAATGAGGCAATAAATTTTGCATGTTGAAAGGAGGGATTGTTTAAATTATTCTGTTAGACGTTTGAATTAAACTGAATTGGATTAAAAACTGCCAAAATAATCCATATGGACCATCAAGGCTGGACTGAGTTCTTTCATACTCACGGGGGGGGGGGAGTGATCTGGTAAGTCCATCTCCTATGCTATAGCATCCCCAACAGATGCCATTCACTGCTAGAAGACATCTGGCTGAAGGGAACCCACCAAGTCTCTAGTTCAGAGAAATTACTTCATGGTCAAACCAATCCTGCCATTAAGAAACTTAAAAAGTAATAAAAACAATAGGAATCATATATAAACATAGGGCTGCAACAATTCATTTTCCATTCGCTTTGGTAAGATCTCATTGAATTGTGTCTTTTGTTTCAGAAGCAGAGAAATGTGTTTACAGGATCGGACTGCTAGCTTTACACCCAGCTTTCCTCTTTTCTGATTTGGGCTTAGGAACAGCAATGGGGGACTTAACCTGTCTTCCTGTAATTAAAATCTTCCATTACATTTCTGTGTTCTGTAAGAACAGAAAGCAGAACCTTGATTTTCTTGTGTTACATCCAGAGGTGGTCTTCAGCCAGTTCTGACAGGGTCCAGAGAACCGGTAGCAATAATTTTGACTGGTTTGGAGAACCGGCAAATACCACCTCTGATTGGCCAACAGCATAGCCATGCCCACTAACCCACGCCCACAGAACCATTAGTAAAAAAAATTCGAATCCCACCACTGGTTATATCCTTTTTTAGATATTTCAAGGGGGCTATCAGACAAGGTATTTTGTCTCCTGAGTTTTCAGACTTGTACTGGAACCCATCTTGCTGAGCTTCAGCATAAGTCCAAAAGCTTGGAAGACAACTCCTCTGGTCCCAGTGACTGACCCAGATTGAATCCTGCAACATTATCCTGGGACACATATATTCACCTTCATTTGTGAGAAAATAATAAAGCATCTATGATAAGGAAAGTAAATGTGTCCCCCGCCCCCTGCAAAAGATACAGGTTTTCCCCTCTCCAGTAGCGTCCAGTTCTAGGGGTCATGCTTATCTCTGTTTCTTAGCCAAGGGAGCCAGCATTGCCCAAATATATTTTCTATGGTCATATGGAAGCATGACTATACGGCGAGGTACACAGAACACTCTTATCAAAGTGGTACCTATTTATCTACTCGCATTTGCATGCTTTCAAACTGCTAGGTAAGCAGGAGCTGGAGCAAGGAACAGGAGCTCACCCTGTCACGTGGTGATTGGATGTTGAACTGCCAACCTTTCGGTTGACAAGCCCAGACTATCTTAGCCCCTAGGTCGCCACGTCCCTTACAAAAGGTCCCCAATGACATTATAATCAAATAAGCATAACCTGACCCTAATCATACATAAATTACCTCAGATACAATACTGCAATTTATAATGACAACTGTTAGCCATCAAGGCCCTCCAGAGTGGCTTTGCCTTTACTGTCTGAAAAGCCTATCCTGAAGTGGCCAATCTTAAGAGAGGCACAGGACTGGTGATGATGAAGACAGGCTAATTTCTGCTGCTAAATCACAGTTTCTCAGCCTCAGATATTCAACTCGCAAACTTCTTAGTTCCCCTGCATCCACACACCTTAAAATAGCTGAGACTGAGAGACTCTATTTTGAACCACCCCACTCCCCCAAAGAGTAGAGAAAGCAAGAGCCTCTCCGGAGAAAAAGAGGTTCTGAAGACACAGAAGACTGTTAGTAGAAGACAAAAGATCCTATTTTTGAATGCTTCCGTGCACCTATGCAATCTGTTTCCCACTTCTGGTGAACGAAAATGGCAAGTGGTGGGAGGCTAAAAACCCTGCGCTCAATTACAGGTAGGAGTTTTGAGGGAAGCTGGTTGCCTCATTACAATTCAGAAATCTGTTTTCACAATCTGTGTAATACGTTGGTGGCTATTTCATAACTTCTAATTATGTGGCCACCACCCAAATATACAGTTAGCTGTAACTATAGGAAAGTCCTATAGTCCGTCTGCGGCTAGGAACGATCTCCCATCGCCCTGTGCGCTCCCACAGAGAGGGCCTCCTCAGGGTGCCGTCGGCCACAGTGTCGGTTGGCGGCCCCCATGGGGAGGGCCTTCTCTGTGGGGGCACCTGCCCTTTCGAATCAACTGCCCTTGGAGCTCCGGGTGGCCCTAGACCTCCGATCCTTCTGTCGTGACCTCAAAACATGGCTTTTCCAACGGGCCGACCTGGACTGATGGGGGTGGGTTTTTAATCATTGTATTGTTTTTGTTTTAATTGGCTATTTATGGGATAATTGGTTTAATACTTTTTAAAATTTTGTATTTTGTGTTTTTACTGTTGTGAGCCCCCCTGAGTCCTTCGGGAGACAGGGCGGCATACAAATCCCATAAACAAACAAACAAACAAACAAACAAATAAAAAGATTGCCCATGCACCGCCGTAACGGAATCAGAATCGCTTTTCCATCTCAAGCCTCGTAGAGTACAACAGGCTGAATTCACCTTGTTGGGGTTAATTACACAGTTTTATTGGACTGGGGAGGTGGGGGGAAGGTCTATCCATGATCAGGCAGTAAAAGACACAGCTGTGACTTCACCAAGGTCATTATTCACCCATTTCCTCAGCAAGGCCGATGTTTGTGAAGAGCAGCTGGCAGTGTGGCTGATGTGACATCTGCTTGCCTTTATGGAGCAAGGTGTCTGCTTTCTGCCCCCAAGCCAGAGATGGGCAGCACATTGGCAGCTGCTCCCCTGAGGAGGCCACAGACCATAAATGGCCTCCAGGCAACCAATAAGGGAACAGCAGCCAGGAAGACAAAACTGCTGCTTCTGCCTTCTCTCTGTTTCTGCTGCCTTCTGGTGGTTTGAAGGATCCACCAGCTCAGCTGAATGCAGGGTAGGACACCATTGCCCTGCCTCAAACAGTAAAGGGCCTCTTGGATAGTAGTCCATAAATAATTATTTGAAAGAAGGTTCCTACTCTGCTAAACAAAGCATTATTGACCACTTTCAGAAGAGGCCTTCATGGGGTTCCTAAGTATCTAGTGACCATTCCCTGATGTCCTTTTGAGGACAAGTGAAGTAAAACCATCATGCTGGTAGCATAAGTGGGCAAACTGATTATTTACAATTATTCCCACTAGCGTTTAGGCCAGATTTAGAGAAAGAAACTGTCTTGGGAAGCACCTAATCTGGGAACTGAATAAATTTGTTGGAACTTGGGAGGAATTTAGAGGATATCTGCAATGCAGTCCAATGCAAAACAACCTGTGTTACACCATCCTTGCCGAATTGCTAACTACCCTTCCGGTGTCAGAAAGTCCACCAGCTTCCAACTCTGGAATCGGTACCATTGCTGAACAGCCCTAACTATAAAGAAATTTTTCTTGATGCTCAGGCAAAATCAGTTTCCTCATCATTTAGGCCTGTTGTTTCTTGTCTTCTGAAACAAAACTCAACCGTTCTTCTCAGTCTTCTGAATAATAACCTTCAGATACCTGAAAATAACAATTACCGGTATGTCACCTCACACTCTCCCCCCCCCCCCCCCTGTCGCCTTTTGTTCCTGTGTAAGCATGCAGGGGTGGTCATTGGCCCACATTCTGTATTCATTGGCATCTGTTCTTTGTTCTTAAGGGGATGGGGGAGTGGCAGAGAAACCAAATGAAATGTAGGTAGCTTTGCTTTGGGGCACTCTCATAAGGTAATCTCTACCACTTGACCCATTTTATTGATTTCTGTCTCCACATCCACACCCACATGTGGATATGTTCTCCTCCCCCTATTTTATCAGTCCCCAAACAAACCTGTGACACAGGGAGAGGTGACTGTGTTCACAAGAAACATAGAACTACAAACCTAACTACAGCCATATCCGGAGCCCACGGCTTTTCAAACAAGGCTTTTCAAACTGGCCAGCCTGGACTGAGGGGGTTTATTATTTTAAACTTATATGTTTGCTTGTCGGGGCTTCTTAATTTAATATATTTTTAACTTTTGTAT
>JANHFR010005242.1:325671-340312 GCA_032468015.1 Mimophis mahfalensis | reverse complement strand
CCTTGAGCCTGGTGGGAGTCGAACCTGCACTAATTGCAGGCAGCTGGTAGTACTTTAGGAGGCATTATTCCCCTGTACCGCCTTAGCCTCAGTTGACGACTACCCAAGTTTTCCAAGATCACAAGAGTGGCAGTTCATTGATTTTTAGCTGCACAGCTAAATGGTTATACTACATTAAAGTTTAGCATATGTATTATGCCTTTTAAAAACGTCCAAAATCACTATTTCCCACCATAAATGAATACTGGGCCTCCCCCCTCATGAAGCACAGCCCTAAGCAGAAATATCCATGTGTACAGCCTATTCACAATTCAACATAATAAGTCGAAGTACAAATCTCTGGCTATACCATTATTTACTTGTGATCCAGGAACATGTTATATACCTCCAAAAGTAGAAGACTTGAATCTATGCAGTTGGCTTCAATATTTTCAGTTAATTCAAGGAAACTCTCAAGATTGTTTAAAGAGGAAGTGTGATAAAAAGAATCACTTTTTCCTCTTTTCAAAAGGAGAAAAATATTCGCTCCCCAGTTATACACACCCAATCCATTAAGTCTTACAGTTGTTCCTACTCTGCAAATCACGGTGACTTCCCATTTCTAATTTTAAACAACAGTTGTGAGACAAAACAAGTTGTTTTTAAAATGCCTTCTTTTTGCAACTGCTTTCTTTCAATCCAGACTGCATTATTCTTGCAGAGGCTGTGGTGGGGTGGCTTTTATCACTCACAACCCCCTCTGGGCTGTCTCGTTGGCCCTTCCCTCATTGCTACCATCTCAGTATAAATCACTGCTCATGTTATAACTGAACTAGCAATAACATGGAAGTGTGAAAGAATCTCTAGCACAAAGTCTGTTGATTCCTTCCTTCCCCATAACCTTGTTTCCAACTGGGGTAGTCTCATGCCAAGATAAGTGAATAAACACTTCATTGTTTTTCATTGCAGAGGCCTGAAAAACCTACAGTTTTATTCAGAGGATAGCCAGTGCAACAGCACTGTGTCCAGTGAAAATAGAGACATCAGTCTCTAATATCAGTTTCTACAAAAAATATAGTGGCCTTCTTTCAAGATGGAATGCACCAAATATTTAAGGTTGGTTTCTAGAGATATCTGAGAACCAGGATACAGAAGAAATTAAGAATATCAGGAGTATCAGCTTAATGTTCATCTAAAAAGCTTTGGGATTATTTGATTTTTTTTTTCAACTAAAATTCCCCACAAGTGTATTGTATTGTGTGCGAAGAAGTAGTATAAAAATAAAGAAAATGAGAATGTAAGCACAATTCTGCTGGTTTGGACCGCTGGCCCATCTAATACAGCAATTCTTATAGTGCTTAGCCAACTCCACAACCAATTTTTTTCCCAAGTGTTCTTTGTCACATGTTGACAAATCAAGAACTCACAAACATAGAAGAAATGCTTTTGCTCTCTTTCACTCACTATTTAAATTGACCCATGAGATGGGTTACCTGGCGGTCTGATATTCTGTTGATTTGTCTCATCCTTCATCAAACCCATTTTAAAATGGCAGCCATAGCTACAACTCGTGGCAACGATGCCACTTATATGTTAAGTAAAGAATGGTCTTATTATCAGATCTGATTCCCCCTGTATTTTGTTTCAGTGGATGACTGTGAGTTCAAGGAAACAAAGAGAAGCGTTTCTCTCTGCCCATAATTGCCGGACTAATAAACTAATTGTAACTTGGATACCTTTACTTCTATTCATCCTAGCCTAAATATTACAGTGCTGTATTCCTTCATCAAAAGAGATCTGTTCTATCTCTCTAACAAATTACCAGTATGTGTTTTTCTAGATCCATAGTATTTTGTTAAAGGCGTGGTTAATTATACAAGCACCCCAGAATTATACAAGCACCCCAAAAGCAAAAATAATGTATATAAGCATTTTACTCTGTAGACATTTTTATTTGCAGTTTCCTTCTTATAACTCCTAGTGCAAAATTGGCTTTTGGACAGCAGCGTGGATGGACCAGATTGACTTTCTTTATTGAACTGTTACTACTATTGCAAAATCCCTTTGAAAACCAATCTCTACCATCTCAGGTCTTTCTAATATATGTGTAGAATTAGAAAAAAATATGTATGTATGTACAGTATTTGTACCAGCACATGTTACTTTTTATTTACTTACGTAAAACTCGCTTATGTAAAACTTGCCACTTTAATATCCATCCATCCAATGTATATTACATCCAATGCATTACAAGTAAAATAAAATCCACTGGTTCTCATACTGAAAGGGGAGCCATCTCTCAAATATGAAAATGTTCTATTTTCCCATGTAATTGGTGATTGGGACGGCAACCCTGCAGACCTGGAGATATTATATGCAGAACCTCTCTTTTTTTTCAGTGAGATGTGCAGAGCCCCAAAATGTTTGGTAAGCATCAGCCTCTAGCCTTAATGCTTTCTCCCGAATCACTCTCAAAAAGTGGGAGCTATGGATTGTAGTCGGAAAAAGGGCCTCTCTGTAGATAACTCTAGTGGCATCCCGTTCTTTTCTATAGCTTTTCTGGGTCTGCAGTGAAGTTTTTCTCAAAGTTAGAATGGGGAAAGTTGCAAATGATTTGTCTAACAATGTAAAGATTGATTACCTTGAGACTTGATATTCTTAACGGTAGAACGTATTATTTCTATGACCTGACTGGCTATGGAATCCTGGGAGTTGAAGTCAACAAGTCTTAAAGTTGCCAAGGTTGGACATTCCTGGTGTACACCCTCATCCCCTAGGTTTCTATCAGAAAGGCTACTTTCACGGTCATGGATGACACACAGAACTATGGAATATCTTTTGCTCTAGGCAAAGATAGAGGGATCTTGTATACAAAAGCATCTGCAGCAAACTGCAACAATGCCAAAATGATGATGCCTCTGATGATGTAATCATGCACACCCTACAATTAGAGACTGTGTCGGGAATAAATCACAGTTGTATGATGATTACATATATATACTGTCCTTTGCCCTCCCATCACACTCAATATTCCTCGTAGGAGGAGCAGATGTGGAACAGATGTGTTTACATTCAGGATCTGAAATCTACTAGTGTGTTATATTGAACAAACCCCAAAGCTAGTGAAAATGCAGGGTAAGAGTGAAACAGAGAGGCCTTGGCTTAATCAACCCACTAGAGCTTGCTAAATGAATTTTTGCCTATGTAAGCCAAGGCACAAGGCATCCTTTATAAGACCCTATCTGATAAGCCGGCATTGCCTGGGTATTTATTTATCCCAATCCTGTATTAGACAGGAATGGCAATGTCATGTGGCAACGTAAGTGAGGAATCGGCTGTCCTCCCTCCTTCCATTAACATCTCTGCAATAAAGTCTCCGCAATTCCTGAAGAGGCGACGGCAAGAGAAATTTCTCTGAGCCCTGATTTCGGTGACAATTAAATTAGTTAAAAATGTTTTCCTTGTGCCCCCAGAAGCATCAAGAAATGTTGACTCATATGTGATCTGCATGACATATGTTGTGTCAGTCTCGTAGTGGTACAGGCAGGCCCTGTTACAAATGCCCCCTTGTGGAGTACTGTGAAGCCATTACCATGGCAACTCCACTGTGCTGTTGGCTGTATCTTCACAGAACACACACCCTGAGGGGTGTTAGGGGTGTTTTACCCTCTCAGTATTTGTTTCCAGAGAATAAGTCTTCTGTGTACCAAGTTTGGTTAAAATTGTTCAAGATGTTCCAGAGTTATGCCGGAACATACACACACACAAACATCCATATACAGTACATATATGGTTTAATTATTTAACTCAATGCCTTTTTCATGAAATTATCTGCTCATCTTGGAATGCTTATGTTGTGATTTAAGTGATTGCATTATGCTTTTTATTGTCTGTTACAGAGATTGGATTCATTTGATCAAACTTTAATAAAATATAATGAAAATGAATTTCATGCTTAATCAAATGTAATATTCTCCAAAGGTTTGGCAAACATTGTGTAAGGAATGGACTGGCATACAATTGCTGTAAAGAATGTATGTTGAACATTCTAAGCCATGCATATGAGTAGCGTTTCTGGGGTTTGAATCAGGGATACCATCTTGGTGTCCAGGAGTTTTTTTGCTACAGCTTTGCAGCTGATTGCATCTCTGACAGGAAAACAGCATTGGGCTTTGTTCTTCGAATTGTATTGACTTGGTAAGGAAACCAATCTGTCAACTCTAAAATACGTGCAAAGGTAGCCCTGCCTCTCAGATCCTATTGGCTCGATGTCGTGGATGAGATCATGTCGAGAAACAGGTGAAGGGCTCTGTTCCTCACTTTAATCACTTCAGGTTAGGCTGACTGTTTGCTTACACCTCTGCCTCACCCCTCTCTGCCCATTGGAGAGGATGTGGAAGGAGGCCTGGGGTGGCTGCACCCTCACCTCCGGTCCATGGAAAAACAAACACAACCCTTCTTCTGTTTGTTGTTATAGTGCTGGGCTTGCCTTCCATAACAAAACCCATTTCCCTGCAGGCAGCAGGCCGAGACTTGTTTGCTTATCACTCCGTCAAGGAAGAGGAGGCTTCAGAAGGCGTGCAGTCTTCAAGCATTTATATCCTGTTGATAAACAGAGCAAGAAGGAAAGGAAAACTGCTCTTCTCCATTCTGGAAAACTTCTCCCCCAAGCTAGGCCTAGCTCAGGGCCTGACCACAACTGCAATTCCTCATAAACTGCATTGAGGGGGGCGGAGGTGGGACTGGGTGTGTGGCCTAGAAAAGGATCCTTTCGGGGGTGCTGGGTTGAGCATGTGCTTGTACTCTCTCAAGTAGTCTTATGCCTTTTGAACCTTCCTAAAACTCCTTATATAGTTAGCAATGAAGTTATGCTCCTATCTTACACAACGTGGATATTTTCACTCACCCATGCAGGGCTTGTTGTCAACATGACTTGCATTACTGAAAAAGAACATGACCCTGATCTATCTATCTATCTGTGTGTGAGGGTGTGCACATATCACCAGACTAAATGTTGCAACCAACCATTCCCTCCCCTCTTACATTGTGCAAGCACAAAGATCTTAAGACATAGCAGGACCCAAGAGGTCTGCGGCAGTTGAATGCAGACGTGAGCAGCTCAGTCACACCCAGCATCTTTTCAGGTTCATAGAAAGCCATCTGCCATCCATTACTTGTCAAGGTCCATTTTACAGATCAGTCATTTTCACTACAACCTTGTGCCTGACAACCAATTTGAGATGCATTTCACTATGTTTCACGGAACTTTTGACTTGTGATGACTCAAATGTTTTAAATCTGTCTGGATTCTTTCCAGACTACAACTTAAGCATGAGAAAGGCCATTTGTATATCAAAACTAAAAAGAAGCCTGCTCTTTGTGACTTTCAATAAAATTATAGGTATATTTTTATGACAGTTTGACTGTACCTGTGCAGTCAATTGCAGGTGTTGGATGAGCAGGAATTATCCAGCTCTTGGAGAACTTAATCTATTGTTTAAGTACAGTATGTGACTTCTAGTAAAGGAAGAATCAAATCTCTTTCATGGTTCTTCCACTTTTAAAGAGCCTTCTTTAAAAAAAACCCACACACAACACTTTCATACAGCCCACATGTATTGTTAAACTATCTTTGCTTGCAATATAAGAACAATGCATTGATTCTGATCAGTAGTAGAAGGAAATCCAAGCAAATATTTTAACATTAGGTGTGACTAAAGTATTAAAATGTGCACAACAAAGATTTCACTTTGTTGTGCACATTTTATTCACAGCTTTGTGGTATAGCTGTCAACCATTGCATAGCTTATTGAATTCTTGGTTTATAGCTTTGTATATTGTCACAGATGACTTATATCATTACTGAAGAAGCTTCTTGGATAAAAATTGAAACATTTTCCACCACCCCCACAAAAAACCCCCAAGAAAGTCTAGTTGCCTTTGGAAGAAGCACTTTTGGGGTACATCATTACTCCACAGTTTTGTACCAAGTAAATGTACCAAGCACTGTACCAAGTAAATGTTGATGGTGCGCATGAATTGTTTTCATTTTTGTGGGACAAAATAGATCAGAAATGATAGACTTTTAAACACTGTAAATAGCTCGCACCAATGTGCATCTTCCTTGAAACATCAAAACTTCTAATGGGTGCCATGGACTTCTAGAAACACTCTCTAGAAACCAAGCAGAGTGGAAGTCTACTAAATCACTTGTAAAATTTTGATCATAGATTAATATAGAATAAATGTGCCTGTGGATTAAAAAAATATACTTCACAATGTGTAGTATCCTCAGTTCACAGAAAACCTATAGTCTGTCCCTGTGCTGGTTACACAGATCCAAAGAGCAGAGGTGTTAGAGCAAACTAAAGTCAGACTAACTCTAGTAACATCAAATGTCTTTGCCAAGAATGAAGAATCTGAGGCCCTCCTAAGTGTTTTATAGTACCAATCCTCTCTAACTATCGCTTGAGGCTGTGAGTGATGGAAGCTAATGGAAGCTAAGAATGCAACAGCAGTTGGAGTTTTCTGGACGTTGTTATTGTACTAAGAATATCTTAGACTAGTTCTGACTTCAAAATTTCTGATGTTAGCAAGGACCCTGGAAACCATGAATCCCAAGAAATTATATTTCTTCTTGAATCCTCCAGTAATACCAGATGACATTCTCCTTTGTTCAGGTAAGCCTATCTTCCCAGACAATGGAAACCACTCAGAGAAAAATTATAATTATACAAAGAGCCTCCCGTCCCTTGTGTCTGGCCAGCATAAGAAGATTATTTGGCAGCCCTGGAAAGGCTGCTCTTTATAGATGCAAAAGAAAGAGTGAGGGGATGAGTATTCTAAAGCCCTTAGTAATAAAAATACCTTGCAGAGACCACCACCACATCTGCTTTTCCCAAAAGCTTGGCTTTAAGCTTGCGGTCTCTGGATAGCTTCCATCCCAAACGCATGTCACATTTCCTCCCAACGAAAGCCAAATATTTACATTAATCTGGGGTCATTTGGAGGCCAGTCTGCTATTATAAGTTGGAAAAACTGCAGAGGAGGGAGAATAAGAAGGATGGATTAACACAGGCATTCAGAGCAAGTAAAGGAATCAGTTCTGTGCTTCAGGTAGAATCAATCAATTTGGGGAATCAGAGGTAATTTCAGGTGGAGAATTGGAGTTCTGAGCAACACAATAAGTTGTTCCATGTTTGGGAAGATATCTGGGTAAAACATTGGAAACTACATTTTCAGGAGCCTGAAAAAGTTTGAGTTTCCAGATTGAAACTAGTTTGTCCCCCGGTAACTTTCTTTTTCAGCCTGTGCTTTGTAACAGCAGAAAACAAGAGTTTATTTTACCCACAAAACATTCATATGCCAATGGCATAGAAGAAAGAACGTCACATTTGGTAAAGATGCATCATAGGTACTGTTACATAAATGTGTGCCAGCCATGGCAGTACCCTCTCCTGACCATATGCTACCCATTAGTGGAGGGAGGGTTTCCAGACCCCTATAAATACCCTGCACACAGTCCTCCATTTGCTTTTTGGGTCATGCTCTTAAGGGGATCAAACATGCAAGCTGCATGTCCAATCCCACCTACTTAAGAAATACAATTAGCCATTTTTCTCTTTACTCTTACTTTATTTTTCTTAATAAAACTACATATTTGCACATGCATCTGCTTCCAGCTTCTTCTTTCTTCAGGAGCACCTCAAAGATCCATCACCTCAAATAATTTAACAAGTACTGTAAGCTGGCACAGGGTTGGAACAGCCATGTTCACATTATGCAACTGATTTCTGAGATCTTCATTTGATAAAGCCTATGAAGAACCGTTGCAGGAACTGGGTATGTCTAGTCTAATGAAAAGAAGGAACTGGGGTGACATGATAGCAGTGTTCCAATATTTGAGGGGCTGCCACAAAGTAGAGGGGGGTCAACCGATTTTCCAAAACTTGTCCAGAAGGCAGGATACAATAGATACAAACTAATCAAGGAGAGACGCAACTGAGAACTAAGGAGAAATTTCCTGACAGTGAGAACAATAAACCAGTGGAAAGGCTTACTTTCAGAGGTTGTTGGTGCTTCATCACTGGAGGTTTTTAAAAAGGGACTAGACCATCATTTATCTGAAACGGTATAGGGTCTCCTGCTTGAGCAGGGAATTGGACTAGAAGACCTCAAAGGGTGTCTTTGGGGCAATCACTAGGAGACAATGAGTTCTAGTCCTGCTTTAGATATAAAAGCCAATTGGTTGACTTTGGGACAATCATCTAACTCTGTTATTCTGTTATCTCCAAATTGGATGATATCTTGTAGCTGCTTTCAGGAAATATTTCCAAAAACGAAGGGCTTCTCTAATCAGGGAAGAATAAAAAAACAAAAACAAAAACAGACAGGAAATGATTTGTTTAGACAGTGAAAGATTTCCTAGAATTTCATTCTTTAGCAAAATAGTGCACGCAGGACTGTGCATTTTTCACCCTGAATACCTTATTTTGTACGTTCTATTTTGTAGGTTGTATTCTGTAGATCATATTTAGTAAGTCTTATTTACTAAAGTCAGTGGGTCACTGACCTGTAAAAATAAATTTTATTTGATTTTAATATTGTACTTTATAGAAATAGATGCCATACCTACATAGACTGATTATTATTTCTTCTATGCTTTAAAAATGAAAACCTCCATATTGGCTTTAGATGTAGAAAAAACCCCCCCCGATGAGATTAAAAAAAATAGGCTATTACTATAGAATCTGACAGTGGGGCATAATGGTCCAGTGGTTAAGATGCTGAGTTTGTCAGCTGGAAAGCTGACAGCCCAGTTTCGAGACCTCCAGTGACACAGTGAGCTCCCATCACTTGCCCCAACTCCTACAAATCTAGCAGTTAGAAAGCATGAAAATGCAAGTAGATTAATAGGTACCACTTTGGTGGGAAAGTAAGAGTATTCCATGCACTTTGGCATATAGTCATGCTGACACATGACCATGGAAAGGTCTTGAGATAACCCTGGCTCCCTCAGCCAAGAAATGGAGATGAGCATTTACCCCTAGAATCAGAAATGATTGGACAGGGGAAAACTTTATCTTTATAGAATCTGACATTTATGATTACTATTACCACCAGGCCCACCACAACTGATTGGCTTTGTTGGTTTTCATGTACTTGCTCTAGTTTTTTGTCATCTATGTATAACCTGCAATCATATACTCCATCTTCCTTCTTAAACACAGCCAACTTAGTCTTTGATACCATTTTTTCAGATCTATATCACCATTGCATCATACAGTTAATCTTTCATTTGTTGCAAATTACCAGGTTCTTAGACAACATGCCATCATGTGCATAAAAAATATGCACATATTGATATCCTGATTGAACATATCTCTAACATAACAAGTTTTCTTTATACAGTACATTCATACATAAATACTTCAAGCAGTTATTGTACATCCTTCTATCAATCTCTGCTAAATGTGTGGTTGTTTATTTTGCATACGTTTTAAAAATATACTACTCTTACTGTATTCACCAGTTCCATATCCCTGCAAAATATTCCATAATTCAAACCTGCATCTTATGTTTTCTCTATGTTAACAAAGTCAATAAACTTACTTATGTTTCTCAGTGACCTGCTCCAGAGCAAAACCTGGTCTGTACATCCCCTGCTGACATAAAGCCTCATTGCACTTCCCAAATTTTGTGTGCTGTCACCTCACGAATCACAGCCCCTTTTGATCAGAGTTCTGTCAAACATTTTTAGGCACACATAACAAACTAATCCCAATTTATTCTTCATCTCCTTTGAATAGAGGTAATAAAAGCATTCTTCCAGCCACCAGCACAGATGTAGAATTTACAAACGTATTAAACAAGTTGTGCAGCTACTTTGTAAGCATAATATGCCTGCATTGTACTGCAGTCACTCTATCTATACCTCCAGCCTTACATTTTTCAATATCTCCACAGCTCCTTTTCATATATTGTTTTTCTTGAATGCTAACATTTGCACCACCAGTTTCAGTTCCAGTCTCCCATATATCCTATTATCACCTACAAATCTTTCAAATGTTCCTGCAGCATGCATCCCCTCACTTATCCAACATCATTTCATCTCTTTTATTTTTATCACTATCACTTACATTACTGCCTTCACCTACTTCTAAAACAGCTGCTTATTTACAACAAAACAGTCTGGCTGAGGAATTCTGGGAGCTGAAGTTCACAGATCCTCATTTTGCTAAGATTGAGAAACACTGTTTTAGAGTAATCCTTGCTCTCCTTGGACTGCAGGAGACAACTTATTTGCAACTACCATTTTCTCCCTCTGCAGATGACAGGATATAATTTGCTCATCCTGATTGTGACAGTAATCATACTTGGATAAGGCGTTGTTTTTTTTCCACCGTCACAGCTTCTAACATTTCCTTGTTCCACCAAACATCTTTTTTCACATTTCCCATTAGTGAACTTTCATCTACCTCTGGGGCCTTTTGCCACATAATTCTTTTCATCCTTTTCTAATTCCTGTTTCTTTATACAGGTAGTCCTTGACTTATGAGCACAATTGAACCCAAGATTTCTGTGGTTAAGTGAGACGTTCGTTAAGTGAGTTTTGCCCCATTTTATGACCTTTCTTGCCTCATTTGTTCAGTTGTTCAGTGAATCATTGCAACTGTTAGTAACATGCTTGTTAAATGAGTCTGGTTTACCCATTAACTTTACTTGTCAGAAGGTCACAAAAGGAGATCACATGGTCCCAGGACACTGCAATCATCCTAAATACATGCCAGTTGCCAAGCATCCGAATTTTGATCAGGTGACCAAGGAAATGCTGCAACGGACCTAAGTATGAAAAATGGTCATAAGTCACTTTTTTCAGGGATTTTGTAACTTTGAATGGTTGCTAAACGAACTGTTCTAAGTCGAGACCACCTGTAGTAACAGATTTCCCAAGCTGCCCTTCTGTCACAAGCTAAATGTATTTGTGCTGTGTACTACTCATTTCTTTCCGGAAATCCATACTATGACCTGTTACAATTTGTACTGCAGCTTTTATACCACATGTTCTCATATTCATGTATTATTTCTGAAAAGTATGATCTTATTGGTTACTTGCATCTTAGTTGTTCAGTGAATTACCGCAGTTGATAAGGTAGTAACTTGGTTGTTAAGTGAATCCGGCTTCCACATTGATTTTGCTTATCAGAAGGTCACAAAAGGGGATCATATGACCTTGGGAGACAGCAATGGCCATAAATATGAACCAGTTGCCAAGTCTCTGAATTTTTTTTAATATAATTTTTATTGTTTTTCTGTAAATATACATCTCTAATGTGTGCGAACAGAGTTGGTTTTGGGTATCATTCATATTAATCCAATTTATCAAAACAATATCATTAATTTCTCTCACATTTATTGAATTTAAATTATCCTCATTATCTTATTTAAACATACATAGGCAAAAAATACCCAACTCTTCATTATCTCTATCTTTCTCTCTGTTTTTCTCTATTATACATAAACAAAATTAGTTCTAAATATCATTCATATTAATCCAATTCACATTTACAATTTTAATAGCTTCTTTCACATTTGTCAATTTAAAGTAGTTCTTTTAAAGGTTAACTAATCCCCTTTATATTATTTAAACATACATAAACAAAAAATGCTTAACTCCACATCTTTATCTCTATCTTCCTTCTTGTTTAATCTAAACATTTCTTTATTATATATTAACCAGGTTAAATCTGAGCATTATTCAAATTAATCCAATTCATTCTAACAATGTTAGTGATCTTTATTACATTTGTCAACTTCAAACAGTTCTCATTTTATTTTTAATACACATTTAAATAAACCCCATTATAAATCAAATTAATTCTAAATTCCCTTCAAATTAATCCAATTCTCACTTTTAAGAATACTTCTATTAATCCAAATTATGTTAGCAGTGTTATCACACTAGCAGTGTTGATAATTTCCATTGCCTTTATCTAATTTAACTGATTTTTGTTTTCTTATTTGAAAATACATAAACAGAAAAGAAAAGGGTTGCCTAATATCTATAAACATCTAATCTGTCTATTATTTTGGTTTGTTCTATTAAAAAAATTATATAATTTCCCCTATCTGATCTTATTTCTGCCTATAGCTTACACTCCAACTACTGAAAAGTTTAAATGGCCGCTTCTATCCCTAATCTCTCCTCCTCCTTAATATTTCAATTTTTATCTATTTTTTAATTTGCCTCATCTTTAATTCTAGCTTTATCTTTGTCTTTCTTGTTCAGTCCAAACATTTCTCCCAGTACAATCTGATATTGCCGGTTCTCCCAGTCATCTGCCCATATTCCCTCCCACTGTTGATTTATCTGATTTATTTTCTTTTCTGTTATCAGTTGATTTGTCAGTCCTTGGTGACACAACCCATCCATCAGTTCTTCCTGCTCCTTTTGCTCGCTATTTCTCTGATCTTCCTCTTCATTAAACTGCTGTTTCATTTGCTGGTTTATCTGCTCCGTGTTCTTATCCTGTTCGTGTTCCAATTGCTGATTTGAATAATCCCTTTTGTCTTTCTTTTATTTCCACCATGTCATAGATGTTTTGATCATTGTTCATTGTATTTTGTGAGGTTTCTTCAAAAAACCTATCAATCAAATCCATAAATTTCAGAATCCACACTGATATCACTTCAGAAAATCCTCTCAGTTGCTCAGCTGTTCTGCCCACTCCTGTCGTTGTAACAATCAAAGTAGAGCAAATAATCATGTTTCAATTTAATTCAGAGAGTCCAAAATCATAAAAGTATAGTTTATTTTCCAATCATCAATAGGTAGGACTCTCCTCTCAAATTTCCATGCTTTCTTTTTCCCAGCAGACGTTTATTTCATTCAATTAAATAAATCTGTTCCATCCTTTGTCCAGTATTTTGATCCAAATCTTTAGCTCTGGTCTGTAATTGCGTTCTTTTATTCCAAATACAGACTTTCTTGATACACACAGGCCCTGAGCTACTAGATGTGATAGCTGGGTTGGCGATTGACTTCCCCAGGATTATGGTCCTAGGGGAATTTCAATCTGCCTTCTCTCAGTGAGACATCTCAGTTGGCTCAGGAGTTCATGGCTTCCATGATGGCTATGGACCTAACTCAATTAATTCATGACCCTACTCATAGTGGTGGGCACACGCTGGACTTAGTTTTTGTCTCTCGACAGTGGATAAATGATCTTGGTATAGGGGATATTGCCATTCAACCCTTGTCATGGTCAGATCATTTCCTCCTAAGGCTAGACTTCCGTGCTGCCCCCACTGCAGGGAGGCGGAACTGACCAGGTGGTTCCGGCCCAAGCACCTGATGGACCCTGAAAGGTTCCTGATGGAGCTTGGGACTTTTCCCAAGTCCCTGGCACACAACTCTGCTGAGGCCGTTGTGGAAGCCTGGGATAGGGCAGTGCTGGGGCCTTGGATCAAGTTGTGCCTTTGCGGCCTCTGACCCGGTGTTGCTCGCAGTTGGCTCCTTGGTTTACTGAGGAGCTACGGGGGATGAAACACAGGAAAAGATGCCTGGAGAGTCTTTGGAGGACTAGCAAATCTGAATCCGACCAGACACTAGTTAGGACTCATATTCAGTCCTACTTAGTAACGATAAAAGCGGCAAAATGTGCTCATTTTTCCACCCTTATTGCATCCGCAGATAGCCACCCAGCCACCCTGTTTAGGGCAACCCATTGCTTGCTTAGGCAGGGATCTGGGGAAAACCCCTTGCAGGGTAGGGCTGAGGAATTTGTGCAGTATCTGCAGGATAAAATTGCTCAGATTTGGACGGGCTTGGACTCTGACTGGGTAGTTCCTGATGGGATGATGGAGGCGAGTCTTGGAGATGTCATCTGGGAGGAGTTTGATCCTGTTGTTCCCGAGGATGTGGACAAGATTATGGGCAGGCTGAGTGCTGCTACTTTTCCTTCCAGTCTGTAATTTTCCAGAAGTATACAAAATTGCTTTTCCTTCTGTCAATAGATGGCACTCTCAGGTTTATTTTTCAACATATATCTCTTTAAGAAATTTTGTCCATCGATTTTGTTCAGTTTGCAAAAAGATCATTTTAGAGCCACTTCTCTAGGATTATTTTCCTTGGGGTGAATTTTAGTAGTAAAAAAAAAATCATCTTACCCAGCAGCAATCAACGTTCACAACTTTCTTCGCTCCTGCACACTCTTAGTTGTTCTGGCTGACTTGGACTTTGGGGGGGGGGGGCATGTTGACTGCTGCTTTTCTCCGTCTTCATAAGGAGACTTTCCTGATCAAGAGGAGAGATGCGTCTCTCCTTGACCTGCCAGGAGGTTCCCCTTTACTTCACCACCCCTCCAGAGTGGCTATGGCTCCTTTTGGAGCCCTCCAACCAGAAAGCTTGGAGTGGGGGCATGGAGCTCATGGTCCTTGTGTCCAACAATGCTGGAAGCACAAATGGAAGTCCTCAGGGCTCTGAATTTTGATCACATGACCATAGGGATGCTGCAAAGGTCATAAGTGTGAAAAGCGGTCATAAGACACTTTTCTTCAGTGCCATTGTAACTTTGAATGGTCACTTTATTTATTTATTTATTTATTTATTTATTTATTTATTTATTATATTTATATACCGCCCTTTTCCAAGAAGGACTCA
>JANHFR010005242.1:83149-94944 GCA_032468015.1 Mimophis mahfalensis | reverse complement strand
AGGTTGGCAGAAGCTGGGACAAGTAACGGGAGCTCACTCCGTTATGCAGCACTCAGGATTTGAACCACTGAACTGCCCACCTTTCTGATCAACAAGCTCAGTGTCTTAGCCACTGAGCCACTGCATTATTATTTTATAATGTGCTAAGTTGATGAAGTTGTCAAATGTAACTAATAACCAATCCTTATATTATTATTTTTTTAGAACAAATGCATATACGCCTTCTCATGTCACCTGGGACAATCTTCTTTCTTTCAAGGCCACAATTTATGAAAAATGCTGTAGTTATAAAAAGATCCATTTATCAACATCTTGTGATCCAGGAGCATAAAATAACAAGAGTTCCCTTGTAACAAGTAACTTAAAACCTTTTCAACTAAAGTCAGTGGGACCCAAATTCTCCCTTTAGGAGCAGAAAAATATAAATCAATCCCTGATTTCTTGTAGTCAGTATAACTTCAAATGTCCAAAGCCATTTGATGTCTTGGCAGTAGAAACGGTGTAAAAAGAAAATTATCATATTGGTAGTTCTCTTGAAGGTTGAGGTGCTGGCCCAATTTTTCAAATCCTCAACCCAAACTCTATTTAAAAAAACAGCAGCAGCAGTTGATGGCCTGAAGATATCCTGCTGATTTAGTGGATATAAACTGACTGGTTTCAATCCAGTAACAAGGACACTGTTTAATCTGAGATACAAATGTTGCTGCATCAATGTCAGTTCAAAAACTGAGTGCATGTGGCTTGTTTAAAACTGCATGGAATTAAAGCTTGTGTTTACCCATTTAAAGTTTATTTAGGTTGGTACACTTTTGATGTGCACTGTAAAAGTCAGTTAAATTTCATCAGCAGTTTGGATTTTTACATTAATCTTTCACACCATTCCTGCAATATATATAGTTGGCTGTCAAAAGTATTTTCTTCTACCTATCAAATAGGTTCCAGATTAAATACACAACATTGTTTATTCCTGCAGGAATTTGGCAGTTTATATGTACTTTTCCTCAGGTGCGGGTCACCTTAAGCAGGTTACCGTGTGCTATGATTCAAGTTTTATAACTGTTTTGACTACAATCGTAAAGTGAGTTATTGTGATCATTAAACGAATCATATGGTCATTAAATGATCATTAAGGGAATCCAGTGTCTCCAGTGGATGGTTTTTGTTTTGTTTTTTTGCTATTTTCTGCAGGAAAACAGCAAAAAAAGTCACAAATATTGGTCACACAAAAGATGGTTTGCTGATCTTATTTTTTTTTTTTTAATTTTTAATTCCATTTATATATGCTGCCCTTCTCTGGAGACTTATAACCCCTTGAAACATTAAAATCTCTGCTCTCCTCGAGAATTACTACTCGATGAATGTCAAAATGAGAAAGGGAAGAATTATGCTTCAAGACAAAGATTGAATAAGCCCAAATTCTCAGAATGTGACAGCTTATATTGTATAATTTATGCTACCAAGAGGATAACCTAGTTTGTAATTTTATTGATTAGAAATTTAGTATCAAACTATTTACCAATGCTATCAATTAACAGGGTGAACAGTTGATTTTTCAAATGAAATTTCACCATTCTTGCATTTCTAAGAGGACGATAAATTCACTATTTGTACACCCTTAAATACACTGCATTATTTGTTTTACTAATAAATATAGATATTTGAACTAGGGTATTTCTCGATACCTTTTGTACTTTAGCTGTCTATTGCAGGAGTACCTAAGCAGACCAAGTTCTCATTACCCTTGGAAAGAGGTACATTGCACGAAATGTTAAACATCAGTTCATAGGTTTGCAGAAGCATTTCCTTTTTAATTTATTTTCAAAGGTCCAACAATTTGGCATTTTTATTCTCATTCTTAGCACAGTAACTTCAATACATACATGGAACATTTGGCATCTCATTTTATTCTAGTAACATCTCTTGACTTACGTCCATAGCAATGATCCAGCAATTTAGAAAGTTCCCAGAGATGGGTCGGTAAGTAGAATAAAGCTCATAGCACCAATCTACTCATGGAAACTTCTCTTCTGGTCACTAGGCTCCCCATTTCTCCAAATTTTAAAAATATTTTATTACAAAATAAATTGAAAAGAGCATGTTGTAATTCAAAGTGTCAGCCAGAGAACATCAGCTTTATTTCCAAGAATGCTTCTGTTTCTCCTCCCCACCCCTGCTCCATAGGGCCTATAGGCAGGCTTTGAAAAGGTGAAAATGATGAATGCCTGGATGCCATATTTCATTTTAGGTATGACTGTTGTACCAAAGAAAAAACGCAAGCTGAATTAGTAGAGAGCCCTTTAGACAGGCTGGCTGGGATCAGTCTAATCTGTTGTTTTCTCACAAGCAAATACAGTTATTAAATTTAGATTTATTAAATGTATGTATTATGGATGCTCTGTTCATCACAGGGAAGAGCTAGGTTTTTTTTTTTAGTATAGGAATAGTTCTGTCATGCTAGTCATTTTGGGAGAGCGTTCACAAAACGCATACACTTGTGTTCCCAAAATATGGTTACCTCTCATCTTTGTGAATAAGAACATTAGTTAGTTGTTATTTTCATTTCAGTGGTTGTCTTAGTCTAGCATTATCTAGCAGAACACTGTATTTCTTGTATATCATTCTGGGCCTTGCCTTTCTAAGCAGGCTTCCATGCAAGTAAACTGAGGTGAACTCGGTAGGACTTGCAAGAAGTAAAGATGAGTAAGAGTGGGTGATGGTTTTGCTTTTTTTGAGGGGTGTGTGTGGGGAAATAAAGACATGACTAATAGGTCTGAATCAGTGGATGGGCTCTTGGGTGCCTTAATAAAATGACACAGGTATCTTTTCCAAAATGGTTGAATATATTCAAAGATATGAACAAAAGATAAATGCAATAGATGTATAAATATAGGACATGTGGAAATAGGATTCATACTGAAATTGTTCCCACCTTTCTATCTTTTGCAAACAGCAAGTGTGTAACAGGGTGTAATACCTATTTTGGAAAGGAGCAAATTTAAGACTGAAGAGGCTGGTACTCTTCCGTAAGTGAACTGCACATCCCAACAGTAACTTGGGAAATACACAACTGTCTTACACTTATCTGATTATGATTGTATCAGCCGGCATAATTAAGTAGGCAAGTATCATGTAAAAGCTGACTGACAAAGAAAATGATTTAATTGGTGTCCCAGAAGAATTTACTAGACCTCTTCCCTTCAATATACAACTATTATAAAAATATATCCACTCTAAGTTTACTATAAAATACAAAGATAGCCCATACAGACAAAAATATTTGTTTAATTTGAAACCATACATCAATCTGCACTGTGTGTAATATAGTGCAAGACTGTAAAACAAGGGTGCCTCAAGTCAGGCCACTGTTCTGAATAAGACCAGTTCATCTTTTTAAAAAATGAAGGAACCCCCCCACCCCCCAAATCTCAAGAATCAGTTCAAACTCTGTTAGGTACACCCTTATGCATCTTTCTCCTCCTCCGAAATGGCTAACCATCTTTTCTAGGCTCTGCTGTTAATGTCACAGAGATTAAAGGTATTTTGTAATTAGATCATAGTCTGAGGAAATCAAAAATTGCAATGGCTCCTTCTGGATCATACTGCAACAAATTTCAACTGGAAGTGAATCTACTTCCCCACTCATTCAACATGGTTACCGTGGTTATTATATAATGGGAGAAAGTTAGTTTGAGAGAAAAAAAAAGATCATTATGGATGCTACCTTAACAGTCTCTACTTCAAACAAAACCTCATATATGAGTAATGGATTACAAGTTCATAACAGCCGTTGATGTCACTTCACATACATAAACCATGAGGTTGCTTCCAAACTAAACTCTTTTAAGATTTCAGAAGCACGAGAGGTTTTAAAGGCTGCATCCAAATTTGTCTGCTTTCTTAAACAGAAACCATGCTCCAAAAAGCATCATTTGTAGTTTGTCATTTGCCTGTCATTCAACTCAGACTGAGAAAACCCCCACAGTATTAACACTCTAAGAATTATATTTTTAGAATAAAATGTACAATAGCTACTTTAAGTAGCTGGCTGAACAAACACCACACATCACACAAGAAAAAGTCAACTGTCTGAATCAGTGTTTACTTGAGCAAAACCTTGTAAGGGTACACTATACTCAGTCTTATTTTAAAGAAGTCGATTAGATTTTTATACAACATAGCCCCTGTCAATTTAAAACAGACCCACTGAAGAATGGAATGAAGAGTTGGAAATGCAACATTTCAGAACCAGACTGTGTGTGTTTTCAACTTCTTTTCTGAGGAAGACCGCTCAGAATCTGTCTCTTCAAACTCTGCTCTGTGCCTTTTCTGTCGTCCATGGTTTTGTGAGCCATCACTGTCTGCGGGATGCAGCTCAGCCACCTCCTCTTTCGTGCTAGTGCTGTGACTGGAAGAGTCTGTTGCAGACAGGCAGCATTCCTTGTGCAATGTTGTGCATGTCTGCACAAAGCTGCTGCCTTTATCAACATTTAAGTGTAATTGTCTTCCTTGACCCAGAACCTCCTGCTCTCCAAAATTCTGTCCATTATTAAGGTAAGGAGAACGAGAGTGTATATGGCCATTACTGTAGTTTGTGCAGGAATTGTCCGTGTTCCTATCCTCACTGTCCTCTGGTTGGTTTCTAGATAAGTTTCCAGATGTGTTACCATTGGCAGGAGTAGAAAAGGAATCCTTAGAAACAGCCAGTGGGCTGTGGCTGGATGTCGTTTGACAATTCTGGCTATTTTTCTGTTCCACAAATCCTGAAGGTTGATTGCATGGCTCCTCAATGCAACTAACTCTTTCTTTGCAAATGGCTTTTCCGTTGAGCTTCTTAGCTTCAAAAGAATGCTCTATAGATCCACCACTCCCAGTAGCCTGGGCGAGGGTTTCCTGGTTTTCCACCTGTCGTTGATTATCACATTCATGTTCTTGAACATTTCTAGATGTTTCTGCTGGGTTACAATCCTTGAAAAGGTCTTTGTTACAGCTTTCAGCAGCAGAGGAAGAATCTTGACCGCTGAGAGCTTTTCTGCTAGTTCCTGGTCTTCCTTCACTTTCTCCGCCTCCACATGAAGATTCACCATCTTTATTAGCTGCATAAGACATGTAATGAAGCCAGCGAAAAGCTTTATAGAGCTTTCTATCTACCGATTCACTCTCAGAGCAAGGAAAAATCTTCTCTTTACGGACCTCTGGGTTTCCGGCACTTCTTTCAGGCGATGAAGCTGGAGAAGCAGAGAGATCATCCACTTTGATTTGGGGGTAATCATAAAGGTCTTCACCTACATAGGTACTTGTGTTTCCTGCACTTGCATTAGTCCTTTCTTCCTTTTGTGGCTTTTGTCTTTGTCTACGTCTCTGAGCATTGCGCTGCCTGGTCAGGGCACGTCTCTCATTCAATTCGTCATCATCGTCTGTGCTGCTGCTACTGCTGGAGCTGCTGGACTCATTCTCTTCAGGACTAGGCGACCTTGGTCTTGGGAAAAGATCGGCATCCAACTCGGTCTCACAGGTGTTTTCATCAGAATCAGATTCATTGGAAAGGGCTAGGAGGCGTTTGTCTTGATACCTCCTAAGTGCAGATAACCGTTGCTGGCGAGAAGCTGCAGCTTCTCTGGGTGATGGAGATTCAGTGGATCTCATAGTTCCCAAGTTATAGGCAGGTTCATCAGATTCTTCTATCATATGAGGTGGGGAGTGACGTAGAGAAGTAGAGGACTCAGATTCACTATAGCCAGAGCGTTCACTTACTCCAGCATGGAGCTGCAGGATAGTACTTTCACTGAGGTCACTGTCAGAGTCAGAACTCCACCCCTCAATTTCTCGGCGGACCAAGGAGTCAAAGAAGGCCATCATTCGTGGGTCCTCTTGGACTGACTGATTCGCATAATCATGAGACAGCCCACTGCCACTATTCAATACAAGATTAATGTACTCCTCGTGTGTATAGAGACAACGTGAATCATCTTCAATTTTACCATCAAGATCTCCTGTACCACCAGGTTGTCGATAAGGGCTCCAAATCTATAAACAAACAGAAGAGGTCACTTTATACCCTTACCATGCTTAATGTCAAGACATTAAAAAATTTAATAAGCAACTTACAAGCAACTTAAATTAAATATCATAACCATACCAGAGAAATGGTACTGATGTGGGGAGCCTTAGAAGAACACTTGTTTTAATTCCATTCTGCGAGTGCATTCAGATGAAAGATTTTCCCCCCACCTGAACTGAAGGATTCACAACTCATAAAAATGCTCTAAACTAGAAAAGAAACACCAGACTGCAGTGCTCTATTTTTATGCAATAAGTGTCTACTGGTGGGACGTGGTGGGGGCAGGGAAAGGAAGAGTACAGAAGCGATGGCTAAAAATGCCTAGCTGTGTAAAAATCTAGGCACAAACCAATATACTGGTTTCCCAGGAAACTAGCATTACTTGGATGAAGAAATATGCCACCATGCTTTATGAGATAATATATAATATTTCATTTAGCAATTGTAGACATTCCTATATTATAAGATGAAAGATGAAAAAAATATTATTAGGTGAGAAATGTATTGCATTTCTTTAGCTTCAAGGAGGAGAAAATTTACTATGGTAATTGTGCAACTATTACTTTCATGGCTATTATAAAATAAAACCTTTATAGGTCTATGAGTATTTTGATTCTCATTAAAATATACATTAGTAATACTTTAGTCTTTTTTCTTCTATGCAATTGACAAGTTACCATTGGCATCAATATTCAGTTCAACACTGCCGTCCTGCTGTCAATCTTTTCAAACTTAACCAGTTTTTATCTTAATAGATGAAATTCTTCAGCTATATTGGTCTGCAAGAAAAGTTCCCTATGTGCTGTTTGCTTGCACACTCCATTTTATTTCAAAGCTCTTTTGAAAATATTGCCTTTCACTGATAATTTTTGTTTTTAAAAAAATCCTTCCATCAAGCCAAGCCAAATTTATTATTCAAAGTCAAACAGGGCACAAACGTAATTTTGTTTTTTCCCCACATTAGATTGAAACAAACCTACATTAGTATGTTGTCTAACATGAAACATAAACACTAGATAGATTTGCCGAGGGAGAAATTATTACAATTGTGAAAAGTCCTGGTGTAAATTAGATTTAGTTATATTTCTTTTCTCCCCTTACCTCAAGTATTTAATTTTTTTTGCTTTAATATTTCTTATTCCTTTTCTGTGATCTCCATAATATTACAATGCTCACTGGTAAAGTAAAAGATAAGGAGTGGATATATATGTAACAGAAAAAAACCCTGACTACAATTTAAGCCAAAATGACCTCAGTAAAATGGGCTCTAAACAGAGTTTTGAAACTTAGAAACTTGTCCGGAAATTAGGAAACAGAAATTGAAATTTTATGTGGATCTTAGTCAGAAAACTTGGTTGGCAGAATTTAGACAGGAATACCAGCCTGCCTTTCCTCAACTTAGCATTAATCATGACAGTTTGAGTGCTGGACGTATATAGGTAGTCCTGCCTCCCCTGAAGCTCACTGGATGACTCGTTCTCAAAATGCCTGTGACATTTGACTCGGATTTGTCAAAACGAGACTGATTCCAGACACTTTGGAGGAAGCTAAAGAAAAGTCTGTAGAACCAATACTGTACAGTATTGACTTGTTCCAAACACAGAAAATAAGACAGAATTAATTTAGTCTGGTGACCTTTTGAGAGCTGCATGCAATGAAATTTCATTTGAATATATGCCAATTAGAGTACATTCAAAGTGACAACCAAGTTATTCTATTCTATTAGTTTGCAGTATTTGTTTTATAATTCATGTTTTTACTCATATAAACATGGAAGGCATGGGAGCAGAGCTCTGTCTTCAGGGCCTTTCTACAGGGTGAGAGAGTCAGGCTCGACGGAAGGTCCACGGGGGTGGATGCCATGGAAGAAACCACTCTTTTTCTGGGATTCACCAGATAACATTCTTTTGCAGACAGGTGTCTCTCCTGATAGTTAAAGCTTATCCAATTAAAAAAAAACCCCAACAACCTAAAAATCATGACCATGGAGAAAAAGCAAACCACCAGAAACTCACCTTTATAATTTTTTCCACACCAGAAGAGCAGATCATATACGTGTGAGGGTTAAATCGGACTTGGTTCACAATCGAACGGTGACCTTTCAGCACCATAAAGGCCCCATTAACCACTCTGCCAATTCCACCTGGAAAGAAAAAAAAAGGCAGAATTGGTTGACTTTATATAAATTGGCTTGATTGTATTGCCAGTGGAAGATGCCCTCTTCATATAAGCAGGCACTACAAGATGTGATAACCGTGAACATGACTGGTGCCATAACACCATCATGGGTTTAATTCCTCTCCCAATGGTCTGCCATGGCAAATGACAAGATTTATATTTTTTCAAGCCACAGTCTACCTCAGTTCCTCCATATTACCCTTTGGAAATATTCAGAACCATCACCACATTTATTTCAGCAGTTAAGTCAAGAGAAATGAGACAGTAGATATGTGTAACTTGTTAAAACGCATAATACATAATGACAACCTTTGACAAGGGTCATGTTTACCTACCTGAACAGCTCATTTTATTCTATAAAATATATAATCTAAGCGAATGCTGCGTAACATGCAAAGATTGTTCTAGATTTGGTACCAAAGAGAGAGAGAGGCAGACAAACAGAAGTCACTGCCAGATAGGGAAGAGCAAAAGAGCCCTGTTCTGCTTTTGATGCTGAGAACAGAGTACTGGAAGTACATGCTGTTGTCATGGGGGGGTGGGGGTGGGATGAATTAAGCATACTAGCCCTCCCCTCTTGTTGTTGAGATCATGGTTCTAGAAAAAGATACTGTTGAAATCGAGAAATAAGCAGGAGGTGCAAATAAGGAGCAAATGAGGATCTGGTAATAAGGAATAGGACTACACCTTGACTGGGGACTGGTTGCTTCCCAACTGTGTTGATAGGCCTCTTTGTAGGAGATGACTAGGCTGAGCCTGAAGGGGAGGGGTCAAACGTGTCATCAGTCATGAGTCCCTGTGGGCCCACAAGAGATCGAAGTCCAGCCCACCTTGAATTCCTTTCTATTCTTAACTCCCTCTAATTTCCTTTGACCATTACAGTAGTAGTTCAGATTCTTACATAGAGCTTAAGCTTGCAATCAATCTTTACATACATTTGAACTACCTGAATATCCTGATTTCCCTGGCTCTTGACACTCTCTGGTTTTTATATTGTACATTACTTATTCTTATTTGGTTTAATTAATTAGTAGGTTTTATAGGTTTTATAGGATCTAATGTATCTATTCTTTTTATTGTTCAGCAGTTACTTGTCTGGTATTCCATTATTCCCTTAAAAGTTAGTGCTCCCCAGGTTTTAATGAGAGTACTTTGTACTTTTATATATTCTAAATTTTTAAAATATTTTTTTATCCTGCCTTTATTATTTTTCAAGTGGTGAATGTACAGTACATAATATTTCCTCCTACTATTCAACTGTCATTCCTTTATTATAGTTATATTATTATTGATAGTGATTGTGCAAATCCTGTCTTTGTTTTTTGTTACTGGTGAGTATCAACAGTGGAGAGCCTCTATTAAGGAATAATAAGTAAGTGGAAAATCTATGGACACATTTTCCATTAGAGAAACTCAGCCTCTGTGTATATGCCATTTTTAGTCTAAAGAAACAAGACTTTTGCTTTTAATACAATTGTGTGATTTCTTGACCTAAATCTGTGCATAAATACATTATGTATATCGCCTTTACAATTGAACAACAGGCTTTTTTTAAAGTAAAGAACACGATGCAAAGTTCAGCTAAGAATGAACAACTCATTTTCAACTTAACTACACGTAGTCCTCGACTTATGACCACAACTGAGCCCAAAATTTCTGTTGTTAAGACAGACATCTGTTAACAACCCCATTTTACAACCTTTCTTGCCTCAGTTGTTAAGTGAATCACTGCAGTTGATAAAGTTAGTAACCCGGTTGTTAAGTGAATCTGGCTTCCCCGTTGACTTTGTCAGAAGGTCACAAAAGGGGATCACATGACATTGGGACAGACACAGCAACAGTTATAAATATGAACCAGTTTCCAAGCATCTGAATTTTGATCACATGATCATGGGAATGCTGCAAAGATTGTGAAAAACAGTCATAAGTCACCTTTTTCAATGCTGTTGTAACTTTGAATGGTCACTAAATGAACTGCTGTAAGTCAAGGACTACATGTATTTACAGAAAGGAAAACTGTCTTCTAGTTTACAGTTTTAACACTAACAAGATAAACAGTCAGAAAAGTTCTGAACACCAAAATACTGCATTAAAAGCAAACGATGGTCTAGTAATTTAGGACCCCGAGGACCATAATAAATTGTTTGAAGCATGTAACAGACACTTTGGAATCATGTGAAAACTGCATGAAAACCCAAAGTTTAACCTTTGCTGTTTCTGCCAAATTGAGCGGGGCTAAGGGAAGAGAAGAAAAATAGTGCAGAAAGAAATTAAAACAAGTTCCAGAATGTTGGCTGGCTTAATAATGAGGCCACAATAGGGCATAGCATATATCTGTCAGTACTTCAAATTAAGAAGCTGAAAAGTAGTTTTGAAGATAGTTTGATACTTAAATTTACAAGGCAGACTTCAAAAATGTCTGGGATTTTTTTTCTAAGTATGGAAACATCAGCAGCACAAAAGAAAATCTGAAGAAATACAAATGCAGCAAGTAGGTATTAAGATAGCAATATATCCTCTGTTACACAGAACAATACTCTATATGGAAACATCCTCTGCAGTTCTGAAGAATTGTATTAATCTACTTTCAATACAAGAACTACTAGAAGGGGGAAGCAAAGGCCCTGAAGAATTCCAGCAATGCTCTGCATCAGAACATACAGATCAAAATCTTTAGTAGTAGGAGAGATATTATATACCCTTCTAAATTTATATTTATGCAAATAGTTAGCAAAAGAAAATGTCTGTAGAAGTTCTTGACCATAAAACAATTACTAAGTTCAAGTATTTTTTAAAAAAATGTTGCTGCCACAAATCCAGATAATTTGTGGTTAAGTATGACATAATATTATTTGATCAATCTGATCAAAGGAAAACATAAAGCTTCAATGCCCCAGGGGAGTGTTGGTTTTTTTTTATCTCTAAACTATCCTGGATATTATTAGTCATGTTGCTTCCTCACAGTACAAAAAGAATATCAAATGGTACAACCCATTTGGCTTAACTGATGTTTAGCTGTAGATTAAGAAGTCGTTAGAATAAAAACAAGTCCAAACAAACTGCAGATTGTAGATATGCTATTTTGACTGTGGAAGTGAAAAGGTTTACTAAGGTTTACCATGGAAAGTAAAATGCTCCATATGACTTTTAAAGGAACTCTGTCAGTGTTCCAATGAAACTCCCCACTTCATTCAGCACTCAGAAACAAAGTTAATCCAAGTAAGAATTTATTTAGAGGAATCATGTTGGCACATCTGGGAAAACCCAAATCGGAAAGTTCCAGGTTTTCCCTTCCTAATTGAAATTCAAAACCATCCCCTACACCCATCAGTATATCACACGGCCCAACCAATCATCATCTCAACTGGAGAGATCCCTCCAGACACTCCTTCCCAGGTGCAGGGTAACTTGTCCTTGACTTCATGATAAGAATATTGTTGTGTCTCTCTATGAAACTCCCCCTCCAAAATTCCCACGCACTGTGCAGTGGCTCAGTGGCTAAGACGCTGAGCTTGTCGATCAGAAAGGTCGGCACTTCAGTGGTTCGAATCCCGAGTGC